>VZRO01007812.1:373901-401351 GCA_013397915.1 Daphoenositta chrysoptera | reverse complement strand
TTGCCAGCTTAAATATGCACAATCGCAGAAGCGCTTATTGGATTAGAAAGCTGCCAATTAATTTTCAGCTCCAATCCACGACAACTGTCCTCTCATGATTCTTCCAGAGCTTCACATACCATCTTCTACTGATGGCAGCCACATCTTCTGTTAGATTCAACAGACTGCCAATGTGAATTAATGGTCCATATTAAACAAAGGAATTTTATAACCCATTCTACTTTTCCTCCATCAGAGGCAGATACCAGGTTATTCAGAAGCACAGACACTGAGTCACCATAAATCAAACCATTCTCTTTTTTTTTTTTACCCTAAAATTTCTGCTACAACCTTTCCCCTCCTTCCGTTCACTTTGTGGAAATAAAACCCAAAATCCTAAAAACCTCACATACACAAGCTGAAACATCAGCTTCTCCCTTTCTTTAAGATGCTAGTTGATGCTGTGGTCATGTCCCACATGCTTCTTGGATCCTCCAACTCTGACACCACTCTTCTTCCAGTGGCCCAAAGCAGGGACACTAGGGCAGTCAGCCGTACATCAGGCCTGGGTTTAGTTAACGCCTACACAGCCTTTTTGCATATTCAATTAAGCTCCAACTGCCTCTTGCCATCTTCATGGACCCATGCAGATTTCACTTACCCTCTCAAATGTAATTTCTTAGCTCAGCTGTTTCACTTCTTTCACAACATTTGTGGTCCTTTGGATGAGAAATCTCTGTCTGATTCTTCTCTCTCTCGTGGTAATAAAGCAACCAGCACCTTCATGAGACAGCAGCTCACTGCTCTCTGGCTGCAAGAATCTTCCTTCAACTCTTGCTGTTCTGTAGCAGACCTAAAGAGTAACTCATATGCTTGCACCAGGACAGTACATAGGGGGAGAAAAGGCCAGATGAAAAGTGCCCTGGGCCAAGAACTTGGCTGTAACTTTCCCAAATGATCATCTATTAGTGGTGGGTGTTGTGTTTATTGTTACCTTATGTATACAGTTGGGTATTTTTTATTGACTAAGGTTTGACCATGGAGACTGGTGGGTTTCTTTCTTCCCTCAGGAATTAGGGGGCAGCCAATATAAAAATGGAAGGAACACAAGAGGTGGAATGAGTTTATAGAGAATTGGTATGATACAGACCATGACTTTAGACATATTTGATGCTGAGACAATTTTAACTTCTCCACGACCTTTTATTGATGTTATTCTGCCCACCCTCAGCTCATATCTGGGCAAAACTAATAAGGCATATTACAGCAATTAAGATTTTTCTGCTTCTCTTAAATAAAATATAGATCTTCAGATACTTCCCTCAGTGTAATACTTGAATATGTTATAGAAACAATGAGAAAACCATATACTTAGTTTGATTTAGTCTTGAAAGTGTCCATAGTAAATAATATAAGACATTTATTTTTTCAAATACAGTTCTAGCACTCCTAGGGGAAAACTTGAACGAACTTACATTAAGTTTTAGAGTGAAGGGGAGATGTAGAAAACAGCATTCCCCAAATAAATGAAGAAGCAGGAGAAAGTAATGCTCTAAGTATGACTTTGTAATATAGTCCAGCTCCCAAGGAGCCTTGATGGTATTGGCCTGCTCTGTTACTCAAGTGGGAAGTGGTGGGCCTGATATGCTGACTTCAATTTCTTGTGTCCTGGAGATGAGGAACTGCATCACTGAACAGGAGAAGTAAGTGGCTTGGAGTGTGTCTTTTAAGGGGTACTTTTAAAGAAAGTTTGAAGATACCAAAATATGTAAAGATTGGCACGTTTGACTCCAGGAAATATAGTATGAGATGCTGGAATGCTGAAAAGGCCAACGGAGTTGCTGTATCTTTGTCCTTAATATACCCAGGGGCATCAGGCAGGGATTAAGAGGGGGTGATTTAGCTGAACCATTATGAGAAAAACTTGGGTTGATTTGTTCTGCCCTGTAAAAGGCTGAAACACTTTGCCAAGTCAGGTCTGTAATCCTTCATCCATTCAGACACACAGTGGAAAATATACTTTAAGAAGCAAATCTCTGACATATTCTCTGCCTGTATTTCTGGTTATTCTGCTTTTCTTGTACTCATCTTTTTACACCACTAAACATGAGTTATCATTATGATTAATAATTTGATTTCCAGCTGTGTAAGTCCCATATATGGCATGCCTGTTCCACTCAGGCTCATAATGCTAGTCCTGAATCAGAAGATAGAATTAGCTACAGGACATTAGGACTTTCCAGGAGTGAAGGAAGAGAGCCTGGGCATAGAAATTCTTCTCTCCATCTCCCAGCATAATGCAGACCTTCTTGGTTATCCCATGCAAGAGCTAATCTTTCTCTATCAAATTCTTATTGTAAAGGGTGTGGTTTTCAGTTCCTAAGGAAGTGATGTGAGGTGTTGGAATAAAATTTTACATAGTGTTGGAATGGATAATATCAGAGATTTTGCAAGAGTCATTCTGAGACTGAAATCCCTCTCTTCTCCTCAGTTGGAATGAATTATTCTGCAACATCCCGTGATAAAAACCAAAGTGAAGGGATTATCTAGAATAGAAAACAACCTTTTTCTATTGAAGGGTAGAAAACAAGCATATAAAAGCAAATTAAATTAGACTTACATAAACAGCAGAGTTGGGGAGGGGAATGTTCAGTTAAATTATGAATGATGTGAAAAATGTGAGTGAGGAGTGATAAGTCAATGTTTTTTGGGGGCCAAAGAACTAGTGGGCCTCAGTGAAGCTTTCCTGCAGCAGGTTTAAAGGAAACAAAAGGAAATCTTTAGGATGCATATTAAATTCTAAGAATCCTCATGGGACATTTTGGAGGCCAAAAACATAGAGAGAGCTGGAAAGGATCTGGATAGATTAGTGAAGATTAAGTCCATTTGTGACTATTCCATGCAGCCATTAGATGCAAGCTTTGTGTCAGACACTCCCACTGATATCTGGAAACAAGGGATTACAACACAGGAAGAACCCTTTAATGTGGGCTCTGTTCTTATTCTGTTCTGTACACATCTGCTGCCAGCAGCTCTTGGAGAAAGGATACTGAATATATGGACCTTCAGTGCTGGACACAGCAGAACACTTTGTAGGAAACAGCTGGTAGCTTTCTGGATCCCAGAGGGATGAAACACATCTTCACTTGGCTGTGTTTCAAGCAAATGTTCAATGTGAGATCTGTACTGAACATTATAGCTGACAAATGTAAGGCCATTTGGTAATAACGCTATTGTAGCTGCATTCCCCGAGTTAACTGCAGTGTACCAGGTGATCTTTCAGTCTTCTAGTGGTTACAATAATTTAATAGCAAAATAATAGTATTATTTATACATTATTATCAGCTGCATAGTTTGTCTATAATACACAAGATAAACAAAAAAAGGAGAGATACCCATGGGTTTAGAAATCTGCCATAAAAGTCCTGAAAGACTGAGGAAATAGGAAAACATGAAGAATTAAAATTTTTCAGGAACTATTACACATAAAAATAACATCAGGTTTCGTATCAGAGACAGTAAAAGGCCCTGTTTCTGTACTATTTTCTCTGTTCTTCTGAAACAGAAATATAAATACATATTTCCACAGTATGAGGAAATTGATTTTTTCTCTACTCATTGGTGAAAATAACTAAACCGACATTGAAAAGGGAAGGTGATGAATGCTGTCTCAGGCTGGCTAAGGGTAAATTAAAGAGTGAGCACGGCACTTGTGTACAGCACCTACTCACACACAGAAGACCCTCTAGGATGTATTTGGCAACCCAAGACAACCCAGACAACGATGAGTCCTGCAGTGTTCTCTGAGGAAGACAGCTCTTAGCTGGAAGCTTTTCTGCAGTGAGAAAGGCAGAGTTGAAGGCTCCCCTCTGCAAATGCTTCTCTCCAGTCCTCATCAGGTCTGCCCTGGGGACTGACTGCCAAAATACCTCTGCCATCTGCACCTGCAACACACGGGAGCAGAGAGGGGTGGTGTCTGTGTAGGGGAGCACACACTGCGTGAATTGAGGCTGTGTAGGAACAGAAACTGCTCTGCCTGAAGCAAAGAAGCAGTGGTGTGGCAAGGGCACGGCACCGAGCAGGAGCACGTATCCAAATACATGAAGGATGCACAGCCATGTGTGCAAGGCAAGGAAAAAGATTCTTTATCAGGTCATTAAAGAAAATACTTGCAGGAAACACTACGTGAGTATCTCTTCATGGTGTGAAATGTATTCACTTTGGCAGTGTTTGTGCCACTCTTTATTTGTTTTAGAGCGTTTGCTAAAATTAAAATTAACTGGCAAGAATTTTTACAGATCTAGCAAAGGTCAAGCAACTATCACAAGCTTAGAAAGCAAAAGTTGTATTTATGATGGTTGAGGGCTCATGTTGAAAAGGGCACAGACTTCAGGTATGTGACTCATGCAGTACCATGTGACATCTATTTCCAATGGAAAAAGGTCACATTTCAGACAGTAAATATTTTAAGAAGTAAGAAAAAAATTACTCTGAAAATATTTTTTTGAATATGGTTTTGAAGATGGTGAATCTTTTTAGAGAGGCTAACTTAGGGAATAAATATTTTTATGAAAAATCTCTGTCTTGTGACAAGCTGTCCACTGAACTCTGTCTTATACAAAAAATGAATACTTCAGTTAAGCTATTGTGAGCACTCTGAGACAATCAGTATGATAAAAAGGTGAAACATTTTCTGTTGTTATGGTATCAGAGCACATGAAACTGAGCTTCTTAAATAATTTCCCTGGAGATCTTGAAAAAGAAAGTTGTAAAGCAGAAGAGTTTGCCTGTATATTGTACTCAGCACACTGACATTTGGCTTTTTTCCATGTGGAATTGAAGAATTCCAGGGGGATTAACTTTTTGAAGAGGTGAATATTTGAGAGTCCTGTATTTGGACGGAAGTCGTACAGTGACAGAAAAACTCAGCAAGGAAATTTCTGTTTGTTTTAAGTGTAATGCTTCAAATATGCAAGGAAAACAAAACTTATATTCCCTAAATAAAACATATTTCTGTCTTCTCTACTCAGAAGAAGTAAAGTAATGATTATACAGTAAACCCCCTAAACTAATCAGCTTTTATTATTTGTTCTCTATGGTTGTGTATTACAAAGAAATGAAAACCCAAACTAACCAAGAAAAAAAAACAACAAAAAGACCCTGCAACAAACACCCCCTTACACTCCTCCCAAGAAACCATCATGCACTCATTTGCTTTTTAAAATTCCTTTTTTTTAATTTGAAAGCATGTTAAGGAAGGCCCCTCCTTACAGATGGCCTGGAATGATTGAATTTAAAATTGATAAACTTTTCTCTACAGTATGAGACAGTGAGGAATGTTCACACACCAGCCAAAAGAATTGGAAATAATATTCAGGTACACACAAAACTCCATTAAATCCTACACTTTACAACCATTCCAGAGTCTTTATGGATAAAGCAGGAAGATCAGCCCTTGAGCTGCTAGTGGTTTCACCTAAGTGGTGGCATTTATTTATGTGAGGGACAGAAGTAGCCATTCCCAAATGAAAAGGAGAACTTAAAATAAAAATCATGAAGGAACTGCATTCAGCTGCACACTACTTTGGCACTCAGTGTTCTGTATCTTGGCCTTGTTCTGCTTTGTGGTCTCAGGGCTAGAAAATATATTTTGTTCCAGCAATTAAAGTTTCATTTTGCATTTCTCAGGACCAAAATTTCTGGCTGAGACATTTCCAACAATAGAAAGCTAAAAAGTTAATCCAAGGGTGGGGCACAGAGTCGAATAAACTGTACATGTTCTCCCAGAGGTTTTTTCTTTGCTACATCCTATATCCAACACTGAAATAATAACATCTTTAACTAGGTTAAATTTACACTTTTGATTCATTCCTTGGGAGCACATGATCGCAATGTGACAAGCCTCACATTTGGTCCTCAAATGGCTTTCAATTTTTTGCCTTACAGACAGGGTCAGCATTTTCATGGGCCCAGTTATTATGAACTTTGAAAAAAGATAATGTGCGGCCCCATCAGTCATTGAGCTCATTCAAGTTCAGAACAGGAATACTGTAACCAATGGGCCTGCTTGTCAGCTTTATGAAAGTTAGACCAAACATGTGTTTCCTACTGTCTCGTTGTTTTCCATCCCACGGTTATAAAAAACATGGTTAAAGCCATGCTATCTGATCAGGCCCTTGTATACCATGTAATTCAATGAATCATTATTCACTAAACAAATAAAAAACGGTTTTCAGTTTTCGTTATCTTGTTTAATGTCAAACATGTGCAGTTTGTTTTCCTTATGTTTCATTTCCTTTGTCACGTTCACATCTGCATCACCTGCTCTGCCTTGTCTCATCGTCTTTAGAAGGACAACTCTGATCACTGGCTTTCTCAAGTCCTCAGATCTCAGCATCACGGGGCTCATGATCTAACTTGTAGATCATCTATCAAGCAGAGGACTTGGTGGCTCTGAGGACAGAGCAGAATAATGCTCTTGAACCTTGCAGAAAGATTGAAGTTTTCAGATTATGATCCACAGAAGAAATAATGATGAGCTGTTTAAAGTATTTTACTAGAAATGCCAAGGGGAAGTTTGAACAGGTTGTATCAAATCTTGGAACATACATCTTGGGGCAATGCCCAGGCAACAATTGCTTTGAAATAGATGACTGATGATCCAGTAACTTGGGATCTGCTGTGAATTACATGTATCAGCTATCCAGATATTGTCCAACTCTTGAAGGAAGGGCTCATTTATGCACCTTTCTTACAAACTACAGAAAGAAAAGGGATGAGCTGCCTTGCTCTGTAATACAATGTGGTTGTTTTCAAGCTGCACAGTTCCTGAAGAGGGAATCAAAGAATGTTTGATGGCAGTCTTGTATTTCTTGATCACCATTTGCAGAGCCTTTAAAAGTAGCCTGTAGATAACCAGCGCTCCTGAGTCTGATGGGTGAACATTTTCGGGTCAGTGGCAAAAGTAGTCTTCTGTCATATGGCCTCAAACATAGCTGAGGGGTCTTCACTGTAAGTACCTACATTTTCCCCTAAAAGATATTATGGGGTGACACTTTTCTTAGATCTATTTGCTGCAGTTCTATTTGTCCAGATTTTTTTTTCCCACTGAGCCAGGAAAACAACAAAGACTATACTGCATTGCCTAAGGAACTCGTTCAGAAGAAATGTATGGGATGACACACTTGCTTTCAGACCCAGCATGGTTGGACTCCCTTTATAGACCTATATCTATATCTATATCAATCTAAGATGGGAAAATAGGAGAGTATACAAGCTATTGTTTTTAATATTTTTTAGATTTTTAGTTTCTTCTGCACAAGATTAGTAATGGTTTTTTGCTAGCAAGAAGTAAAGAAGTGATACACATACTAAGTCAACTTCCCTTTTGCAGGACTTGGCTGAAAAGCTGTTTATAAGTTTAAACAGATGTTTAGAAAAATGAAAAGTTTATGTGGTGTATGTTTATCTTTAAAAAGACAATGTTTCAGAGTTCATTCAGGCTCATGATCCAGTCTTTCCTGGAGGAGCTTGACTTGCCTACCTAGATTAGAGAAAAACTCAATGATCACAGAAAGATATTTTTTAAATATCATAGAAAAGCTTTCTTTCCATTAGAAAGCAAAGACTATTGCATTGCTCACTGTGGGGTTTTTTTTGAAGATCAAAGCTGATAAAAGGCTTTTAAGCTTAAGTTTGTGGATTTTTTACTAGATTTTCAAATATATATTTTTAACTGACTATAGCTCTTGACAGAGTTGTGGAAGACAGTGTCAAATTGTTCCTTACTTAGAAAAAAATTCATATATTGCTCCTGTATTTAGAAATATTTTAAATAGTGTTAATACTTACAGAAGTTATCAAATATTTAGTACTGAAAGGTGTGCTTTTTTCTGTATATAATCACTTATTCATATATACATATATATATAAAATGTTCATGCGTCTGTATTTATTTTTTTTCCCACATATTTTCCCTTTATATGTGAGTGTTTTGTTCTAGTGATCCTGCCTAAAGAATATTTCATTCCCATTTCAAAGTGTTTAAATTTTTAACAAAAATATTTCATGTATAGATAAACATTCTTTTGAATTACAATGACATTAAATAAAGAGTCCTTCTGGCATGACAGCCAGAGTGAGTATTGATAAAAAGTGTAGAATCAGCAGATCCATCAAATCCCCTCCCCAAAACAATCATTTGTCAGAGATCATAGCAGCATCTACTGCCTGCATAGTCTTATACAGGAAAAGACAGTTTTCAACATGAAGTGATTCCATACTAAAAATGTTATTATCTTGGCAAATAAATATCTGTGCTTCATTGCAGTGTGCAGCAGTTGGACTCTGTGCTTTGTCTTCTGTGAAGAGGAAGTACTAACATGTGACAGAATTATAACTTCTTGAAATGATCTCTTCATTATGTTGCAGGAAAAGTATATGTGGCGATACAAAGAATGTTTTATCCACAGAGAATGGGCCTGTCTCTGGTGTCAGGGCTGACTATCATGTGCTAGCCATATCCGTGCTCCAAACTGGGAAGATGCAAGATGGTTTTTCATTCAGAACTGCATAGCCACCTCACTGGTTCATCTAGAAGGCAGAATTTGTTAGCAAGTTGAACAATTATCAGCCTGAAGGCATTGCAGGCCTCTCTTTAGTAGCCTAAAATTATGGATAGAGTGTGATGCTTGATGTGTTTGGTTATTGGTATTCTTAAATACTTGGGAAAGGCATTGTTGAAGTGGGTGGAAAGGGTAGACAGGTGACTTATTGCAACAGGCAAAGACCTGGGAACGCTCTCTGGCTTTAAACATCTCAGAGAGCAGCGAAATTTCTGTGCCACCTTCCCCAGGCCAATGAGCTGCATCAGTAGCTTCTTCTTAGTCTGCCAAAGCATACAGAGGGAAGTATTCGATTTGTATTGGAGGACAGGACTTGATGCACTTCAGCCTGCTTCTGGATGAGGTTATGTTCATGGAGGAGAAAGGATCAACATCAGGTGGGGGGGCTGCCTCCTTATGCAGGCAATGAATGTAACATTTTATATGCGTGGCATGTAGGTGACTCTGTCCACATTACTTTGTCCACAGAAATCCTCAGCCATGAGATGAATATTCTTAAGAACTCCGTCTTCAGTGATTTCGATACATAGAGAAAGGAAATCTCTCAGCAGAGGCTAAGCTCTTATCATCCCAAGGCTGGTAGTAATCCAAAGTGTTCTTGGGCAAGGTGCTTAATGGGAGTAACAAAAAAGAAGTTGAATAGAAGCCAGTAATCTGGGCTCTGGCATCTGTGAAAGGCAAATAATAATGATATATTTCTTTCTCTAAACTCTTGATGACTGGCAGCCAGAATGCACTATGTGGGACAGTAATTTAATAGTGTCATCTTTTCCCCAAACATGTTTTTGGGCAGAATTAACTCATGAAATAGCTAGGAAAATTAACAGTGTCATGCTGTCCACTTGAAGCAAATTCAGCCATGAAGTCTGTGTTTTTTACACAGGTTAACAGGACCCTGGGAAAGCCCAGGCTTTAATTTAATTTGCAGATATATGTGAAGTTTACAAATTCTTGCTTTTTTTGTTTTTCAGTTAGTTATTAGAACTAGATATATTTCCCCCCTTCTTTTAATGAAAGAACGAGGACCAAGAATATATATTGTAGAAGGCTTGGGAAAAGATTCACAAGAGCTCATTTATCTGTGCAACTGATTTATTTTCTCTGAGGTGGCCCTTGCCCAGCCCACCAACATATTCGCAGCACCTCAATCTCATTGCTCAACAGCAGATTGCAAACAAACTCAAACTAAGGGGAAGACATAACTTAAATAAACACTCCTCTTTTAAGGTTCACCCATGTGATATATATTATATGTGCCTGGCACAGTGGGAATGAAAGAGAATTCAATTTATGATGGGAACACGGCTTTTAATTCAATAGCCTGGCACATTAATAAAGAATGATTAAATGCCAGTATTTGGAGAAGCCCATGTTATTCTAGAAATGTAACATTCTGTTTGACAGAGTCTTGAACTCCTGTGAAGAGTAGCCCTTTAAATCTTGAAGTCTGACTGCTGTTTGCCCGGTGGGCTGTCTTATCTGATAGAACCACAGCCAACTAAGGGTCTCCTTATTTGACCTTAACTTTCCTGTTAACCACCTACAGCTTTAACTCAAGATGCCAAGAATTTTCTTGGCATCCTTCCACAGAGTGCTGGGCCAGATTCTGTTTCTAGTTACAGCAGCGTAAACTCTGGAACTGATCTATCCTCAGTTTCTTCAACCTTGTCTGAATCTCACATCAGTTTCTGCCTCCTGATAGATCTGACATCCCCTAATTCCTTGCCTAGAATGACTTACAACTAACTCTCTTCTTTTTGTCATGTCTTGTATGTTTCTTTGGAAATTTTGCAGTGATCCATGTATTCATGCTGATTTTATGTAGTGGCTATCCAGTCTGACAGAACTGAGTTTGGTGTGTTTGTATAATGAACATACATTCATAAAGTTTTAACAGCAGTACTTTTTCTACTTCTTTGCCATAGTAGTTAAGGCTGGATGAATGGAGAAAAAAACATTCAAATAATATTTTTATGTTAGTTTCCTTTAACTATCTCTGTCTTTAGTGTCCACAAGCATTTGGCATGCTATGTAAATGGATTAATCTGTTTGGAAGAGGCTGTAGTCTTATCCAGTCAGGTGAAGGAAAACATGATACATGACTTATTGGTATCTCAGTTAATCTTAAGAACTAGACTACCCATCATTGAACACCCAATGAACTCATTGTTGCCAATTAAATTTAAGCATTTGCACACACACACACAAAATATTTAAAAGTCTAGAATGAAGTAGGTCAGTTTATGGGCTAATCTTCCTAAGGCTGTTCCATGGGCAGAAAAGCAAATCAATAGTTCATTATAATGTACTTGTTCCAATTTGCTTTGTTTAGACTCTAGAATTTCTGTAATTCAGTACTCTGGACTTACTTTCAAAGGCTTTACCAGATAATCCACAAAAACTCCCACTGCCACACTTGCTTCTACAGACTTGGAAATTAGTCTGATATGAAAAAAGATATCCACTCTATGCCATGGGGTGCTGGCTTACGAGGTTCAAACTTGTGTGTTAATTGATTCAACCTGTATGTCAAATGAAGTTATGCTCCATTGCCAATCATGGTCAGTTCCTGAGGGCATATCCCAACACTTCAGCACTGCAGTTCTGGCTCAAGGACAGCCTGTCTTCCCTTGCATTTGGAGAATATTTTTTTAATTAGAGTGAGGTTATCATGTCTTCACAAACTATTTAAGACAGAATTTTATGGAGGAAAAGTTAAAACATACCGTTTCTGTTTCGCAGCAGATTTCTGTGGACAGGAATGCCTCTTACTGCCCTACTTCATTGTAACAACAGCGTGCCTGGTAATCCTAATTCTCACTGTTGATTTTCCAACAAAAATTATTTTGAATGAAACATCAGGTTCAAGTGAAACCTGAACCTGGTAACTCAGAATTTCAGGAAGATTGCAACAGCCAGCAACAGAGCTATTTTTTTTCTCAGTAATATGTTTGTTGGTTTCATATTTTTTCATGTTGAGCAAAATAATTTTTTATATTTCTCAGGCATATATAATAAATTATGAGTAATTAATTCAAACTCTACATCACTAGAACTACACTCTATCAACTCAAACAGAATTGTCTGCTTAGAGCTTTTGAAAATTCCATAAAAGCTTGATTTTTCTCAATCTATAACTGTGAATAAGTTTTGAACAATTGTGGAATATTTTTCTAATACTGCCTAGAAACCTCTTCCCATCCTCTTACAAACAGGAAATGCATGAAGTAGGATTAAAGTTCATTTTAAGGAACTGGAGAGATAAATGTGTTTTTATTGATCCCTCGGTTCTCTGAGTCACAATGTTTAAAAGGGCTGCTGCCAAAAAGTTAAACAAAAAAACTCTTTCCCTTCAATGCTTTCTAGTTTTATTACAGACCAGTCCAAGTGGGGCACATATAACTAAAAATGGTAATGCCTTTTGAAACTGTAATAATTGCAAATGCTGGGCCATATTTATACATGAATGTCAGGCTACAGATGAGGGGTAAACAAACAGGTTTGTATCAAAGGAATGTACTTTCCAGTGTCAAAGAATTCAATTTCAAAATTCTAATTTTTAATTAAATCATTGTTGAATCTACCGGCTGTGGTATATTCATTCCCTCTCAACTGGAAAATAACATCTTTTTTCTTTTTTACTCCAAAAATACAATATTATGTGTCACAATATTATCACACAATACTTATGTGCCACGTTATAATTTTAACATCACATTATCTTAGAAAGGCAGTGGCGGTTTTAGGAGGACAGCCAAATCTTCTGAGATAGTCAAAGGTAGATAGTTTACAGCAGGGATGACACGGTAGTAATGAATAGTCCTTGATTTGCAGGCAGATGGTCTCTGTGACCTACTAAATCCCTATAAATTTTGCAACTTTTCTTTACTACTTTTTTTCTGCAGTCTTGGCATGGTATCATGGTCTGTGAGATTAGTTGTTCTTTGGACTGCTCTTAGCATGTTTTATTTTTCATCTGTAGAATAATTATTTGGCTACATCAACCAAAATTTTTCAAGAGAAGTGCTTAAAACTGGCTTCGAAATATATTCTGAAGTACTGATATAAGGGTCTCAAGCTTCTACGTGGGCACAGGATTCATAAAGCATCTACAGTCTCTGAGGACTGAGACAGTTCATCAACTTTTAAGAACTGAATTCATTCTAAATAGGAAAGACACTTTCAAAGGACCTTAAATCAATGAGCCTTAGATCCCTCAGACACATGAACATTTTTGAAAATGTTGTCCTGGTTGCCTTTTGAACATGTGACAAAAGAATGGCAAAGAATGAGTTTTGTAATTGATTATTTCGAATCTGTACAGGAAAGCTACCAGAGTTTAGTTTGGGTTTTTGTTTTTCTCAAAATTTATTTTTACTATTAAATTTCTTTAGAAACCAATACAAGCATATTGTAGTAAATTAAAAAAGGTGTGGGTGCAAGACTGCGGAAACTTTGGTCCAGGAAGACCCAACACACTGAAAGTAAATAGACTGTCTGGGGGAAAAGGTGTATCTACTTTTTGTCTCCTATATTGTGAAAGAAAGATAACACTTTATAGATAACTTAAAATAATAACTTGATGTGCCATAATTCAGTTAGAATACTGCCTTTCTGCTTCTTAAAGTGCAGAAGAGCTGAGTTATTTTGCAAAACACATTATACACTGAAGGCAGCATTTTCATTGCTTGGTTTCTTCTCTAGAGCAGTCTAAGACACATCAGGGTTGCAATCTGGATTACTGAGATTTCTCAAAAGGAGAGATTTTCAGACAGTTATTGTAATTTACACTGTTCTTCTTCTCATTAGAAGGTGATTAATAAGCCACTTTAAAAATTTTGATTTCTCTACTTAAAGCAAGGGAGGCTATCATGTGATTATACCCAAGCAAGGGTTTTGTACATCTGTATACTTTTTGATGCGTGCAAAACATGCTCATCCTCCAACTTGCCACCAAACTAAGTATAGGGAAAAAAAATCTTTCCATCCTTCATTGCATTCTGCTTGCCCAGGACTTTCTATAGGATTTCTCACAGCTAGTGGCTTCTGCTGTGGCTACTGTGCCCACCAGTTTTAAATTGCTACAGAAGAAAAGCAGAACCAGCAGTTTTTCAGAAATTCCTGGAGCCTGTTGTAATTCTACATTGCTGTTAGATCTTCTGCTAAAAAACATTCCCAAGAGCTGTGCTGGCTGGGCTTGAAGGCTCTCTGCAGCTTCAGATTCTTCATGTGCTAAACCAAGCTTGCAAATGGTCTGGGGGCACTTGCAGAGTATGTACAGATGGTACTTTTGTGCAACCTCTCTGAAGAAAAAGAGAAGAACCTCAAGCTTGCACTGCCCATTAAACTCCCTATCACATTCAATGAAATATCTTTTTCATTGGTTCAAAGTGCCCATGTGTTTTCTTGGTAGATAGCCCTATGCACTTCTGGCCAAACATTTCTGCTGCTAACTAGACGAAATTTTAATTAGTTAAATATACAAGGAGTTGGTCCCAATCAGCTAACTGTTCTTGGGTTCAGATTGAGAAGATCACACTCCTAGACAGAAATACTTGTGCAAAGAAGCAATCAGCAATACTTTCAAGTGTAGAATAGATTTTACACTAAGATTTCACAGTATTGTTCTGGTGTGTGTGCTTCCCATACCAGGAATGTTAAGTTCAGCATACAGACAGCTGCAGAATTTGGATGATGTTTCATAAAATCCTCATACACCTTTGTTCCCCCCTTCCTTCCCACTCCCTCCTTTTCTGCACACCCAAATATGGGAGATAGATTAAGGCATTACGTTACTGTGCTTTTTCACAATACCCTGCAATATGGTAAAAGAAACATTTTAGGACTATCTGGCCATAATTTCAATATTCTCCTCAGCTAATTTAAATCTGAATCATAGTAAAAAAGGCAGACTACGAAAATGCTGTATGATTTAAGCTACTTTTCTGTTGACAGCTCTTCTTCCTCTCACAGACAGGGGTTGAAAGTGCTCATTTTAAGTCACGAAGTAGTTTAAATTGCTCCTGAGTGCTTTCATTAACATTGGTTGTCCTTTGAAATTTTTTTCCAGACTCCTTGCATGCTATAAGCCACGTTTGATTGCAAGACAGAAACAAGGAACTCAGAAACAATAAAATTTAAAAACAATAAAAGAGGAAAAGATTTACAAAACAAAGGTAAAGGAATGAAATATAGAGTCATTTTATTGCATCTGACTGCTTCAGCATTGCTAGCTGATGGGACTTACCTATTTTTGTGACTCTTGAATTGAAGTCTGTTGACTCTTGCACCCATGATTTCATCTAAATGGTGAAACTATAGTTCTGGCCATGATCAGCAAATGTAGCTTTGTTTCTATGCAGAACTAGAGGTTTTATATATTTCCTACTGTCTCCTCATTGTCACACTAATTCTACAGAATGGACACTGAACAATCAGGAAGGCACAGGGAAACTTGGTTTGCCTGGAAAAAAATTAATAAAATTAGTGTGCACTAATTAGCTGTGCAGCCATGTTTAACCTTCAAATCATTGGCAGGAAAGGCGAGGAATGTATCATGTTTTTCCTCATGTACAAAGACTTAGAATTAAGAACAGAGATGGTCTTGCTCTCACACGCCCTTCTGATTCTAGGGAAGAAAAAGGCCAAAGTGACTCTGATTTTGTTGGGAGACTTGTATGGAAAAAAGGTTTTGATGATGTCTGAAGGCAGGCTGGGGAAATGGGGCAGACTGCCTGCCCTGCTGATATACAGCCTGTCACAGATATTTTCTTAAACTAGTATCAGTTCAAGAAATACCTTATCAGTTTTGGTAAGCTAGGAAGTAACACCTTCCAGAAAATGAAAGTATAGCTATCACTAATTAAATAATTTTTAAAAAAATGTTTTCACTTATAGAAGTAGTTCATACCCATGCTTCAAATAAAAGGTCTATCTTTTCTCGATGTTTTATATTTAGCACTTCAGCATGCATGGCACCTGAAACCAGTTTATATTACAAATTAAAGTTCTTTACACTTGTTTATACTCAGAAACAATTGCAAGTTTATCATACCTACAAATGCAATAATCACAACATGTCACTGAGTAGGTTCAACAATATTATTCCTATCAGCTGCTTACTGAGTTCTCCCTATTCTCAGTTATTTATACTTGATGTATGATCAGTCACCTGATTCATAGGGCACAGAATAATCAACCCACTGATTAGATACTTAGACTGAAGTATATTTAGAAATATTTTAGTAATGAAAAGCAAATATTTGGTGACAAGAATAGATTTAGATTATCAGCTCTAGAAACTGGTTGGGTAAGATGGCAGACAGTATTTCAAGTTATAGCTAGTCCTATATGGTCATGCAGTACTAAAGTTTCCCCTCTCCCAAGGAGCAACAACGACAACGACAAAGTCCCTGTACCTAACAGGTTTTTTATACAAAACCGTTTGTAGAAAATTATAAAATAAGGAGGCAAACTGTTTATGATTGTGAGATTTTGATTTGTATGGGCATTTGAGATTAGACATTCTCTGCATTATGACTTTCCAATGTTCAGAAAAAAATGTTGCTGTGGGTTGCCTTCTGAGGGTTGATAGGAAAGACTGAACATGTTCAGGTGTCTTTTGAAAACTGTTTGGTATCTGCATTTTGCCATCAAAGGACATTTGTGCGTCACGCAGTGAAATTAATTTTGCTTGTCAGTTTATTAGATTGACTGCAGTGGGAGTGTGAAGGGTCTAATTTCCATTTATCTGAGTAATTTTTATGGATTTGTTACATTTTCATTATTCTTAGAAGCAAGTACAAAGGCATATTAGAAGGGAAGTTCTTGCTAGCATGAGTTATTGTCAGGATTTGCACTGCAGAACGATTCTGCAGATGAGGTGGAAGTTGGGCTGTTCTCTACCTGAAGAACATCTTTCTCAAATCGCAACATGCACTGTGTTTTTTAACATCTATCATATTTGAGCCTCATCTTTCAAAGTGCATTCACAAGTATTCAGCTCTGACTGTTCGAAATTAATTAACAATCATGGCTCTGAATAACATGATGTGTAATGAAAAAGCAAAAAAACACTGTGGGGAGCAGATGAGTCAAGAACTGCCTTCAATTAAGAGAAATTTTATGTGTGCAGGGTTGGAGGAAATGCCATGAAAATTTGACTGTCTCATTTGGTGTTTATAAATTGTGTTGGCATTTGAGGGTATTAAATTTAAAACTGAATTTAAATCTGTGGATCTATACGGATCACAAGCAGTGCTTTCATAGTGCTGCTAAATCAGCAGACTGCGCATTGTGTGTAACAGTTGCATTTCAACAGAATTAACAAGGAAATACGGTTCTGTAACTTCTTTCTAATGGAAGAGATATCACTGCAATAGTTTCCAAGAATAATTGAAATTTTTCCAAACAAAATATTTTTACTAGAACATTGTGAAATTTGAAACTATAATTATATTGATAGACAAATGTTTCCTGTCTAATAAAATTGGCTTGTGAGGCATTGAATTCCTTCTATGAAATTTATATTGGTTTACATTTGGTACAGGGCACTGTGAAGTCTGCAGTGAGAATCTGAAACAGGGCCTAAACTGGGAGGCAAGGCAGCTAAAGTGAAAAACAGGAATAACTATTCTTTCCAGCTCTAAGAGAAAAGAGAAGTCCTAAAAAATGATCTGTTGAAAAGCCTTCATGGGCCAGATGCTTCAGCACAAAGAGACCAGGTTCACAGAAGATTTTCCATCCAACCATCTGAAAACTACAGCTTATTCTGGGAGCAAATCCACCAGAAAAAAACTGCTCTTGCAAAGAGTTAGGATGTCTGAGCTTTCCAGGAAAAATTCCTGAGAAGATACAAGCAAATTCACGTGAAGCAAGATACTCAAGGAAATTCTAAGTGTGTTTGCCCCAGTGTAACCAATGATTCACTTTCTCTCAACCAGAGATATACACAACAGCAGTGAGAATCTTAATATATTGCAGCCCCAAAGAGAAGCCCCAAGATGTAATGAAGGTTCAGGGTTTGGCTTTTGATAATCACCAGTGCATCCACAGCAGCCAACCCTTTGCTCACAGAAAAATTGCTGCAGTTGATTCAGAAATGTCTTGATAAGCTCAGTCAAAAAGAACATCAGCTGTTTTTCAGAATGGCTGAAAATTTTCAATTTTTCAGAATTGATGAGAAATGGCTTAGCTTTAACCAGTGGTGTGGATGAGTTCAGCTGCAGTGCTGAGTATGTCTTTCTTGAGCTGTGGGACAAACATATTTGATCAGTGTTTAATTTCACATACATAAGAAACGATGATGTTCCTCTTAGGTATGTTGAGGAAGTACAAGATGAAAATCATAATTCGGAGCTTTTTCTAATTTATGGCTCATCCTTTTTACTTTTTTTTGAAAAAAAGTAATGCATTAATGAGTACTTTTCTACCGGGAGTGAATTTTTCCTCTATAGGTCCATTGGTGCCTGTATCCTCCTATTCTTAAATCAGTGTGAGGAAAGGTACAGTCCCCATCCACCAATATCAGAGACAGTTTCAGCACTGACTTTGAGAGGAACCAGGTTGAATTTGTGGCACAGACTGCAAAAACCATGTATACTAGATGAATAAGATGAGGTGAGGGCGGGGGAAACACTAAACATCCTATATACCATCTTATCCCAAGCTGAAAGTAGTTTCTACACATGGACATTTTGTTCTCATGGTAAATATACATGCTTTTTAAGTGAAGATTTGGAAATCTGAAAATAATTCTACTCTTCGGTTTAGAGAGACCCGAGGAGCAAGTGGATGAGAAGGATTTGCCAGCTGCCTCTCCACAGGGTGCTGCACTGGGAAACTGCGACTGGGATTCATCCTCCTCCTTTCCAGCGGGACAGCCACATGATGACCTCAGAGGGACTCCGGGGCTGACAGACCTCTGGAGTATGCTACATGCTGCCCAGGATCCCGAGCAGCTGCAGGTGGTTTCTTGTAAAAGGCAGTCATGGAAAACACTGTTACAAGCGAACTCCAGTTAATCTGACCTCTTTTACTGGTGTCAAAATTTTCTTTTATTCACTGTTCCATCAGGACATGACTGAACACTGAAAGAGGCCCTGATGTGGACATATTTGAATTATGATGAGCATGTGTTTTCCATTTTAAGGAATGTCAGTCTAAGCATTTAATTAAGAAGTAGGTACATCTGGTGTTTTAACTAAATATAATGTAGTTGTTGTCAGCCTTTTCAAGCAAAAATTTTATTTTCTAAATAGCCACAAATTCCACAAATTAGAAGCACAAACCATGCCCATAGTGTCTCATAGTTGTTTTGATTCTGAATCCAAAACCATACCATTAGTTTTGGGTTTTTTTTTCCTTTGGTATATATTTCCAAAAAGAAAGGAAGAAACAAGCAACAGCACCAGAAGCATACTAAATATTCTTGCTTTTTGCTTTCTACAAGAAAGGATTTTGACTGTTTGAGATCAAAAAAGCCCAGGGCACATCTGTAAATAATAGCTCAGCTGTCCTGAGGAAAATTTGTTCACTGGTCCTATTACCTCAACCCTGTGTGCCTGCCTGTAGGCTAAATGAACAGATAGGTTGCCAAGGTGAAACATCAACATCTGGAATACAGAGTTTGACTTTGGATGCTGTAGATTTTACTCCCAAATTAAGATGGTCTGGTAACCAAGGCTGATAGGACATCTGCCAAGATAAAAGAGAGTAAAAGCTAAACTGCATAGCCTCTGGAGCTAAAGAGACAGACCAGAGGTTTGTCTCCTGCCAATTGTTACTAAAAATAAAGTAAAAGTAAATTTAAAATAAATAATAAAAAAAACTCCAAAAAGCTAAGCAGTTATTTTTCATGGTACATCTCTTTATATCAGTACTCTCCATCTCTGCTGTTAAAACTAGTACAAAGTCTGTTAGCTACAAGACATAATCTGCTTCATCCCATCCAGAATCATAATAACTTTGTTATATGAAATCCATAATGTACATCTATTAACTGGAAGAGAATAGTTCAAGAAGTAAATCATGGCTTCGCTCAGAGTAGAAACCTTGACAAAGATGCCTGACTCCACAACAGATGAACCAGTTCCCAGTGTGGCAACTTCCCACCCTGTTTCTTAAAACATGTAGCATTTGACCTAAAATCCTGGTTAATAAACAAACCACAAAATTTCACACAGTCGATCGAGGTAATGTATAATCAGAAGGAAAGCAGGGTCTCTTTTAATTTTAGAACTAACAGATGTATTTGGAAGAAAATACAGCTCAGCATATATCTTCTAATATTCAATAATCACCTGTAGCATTAAGATAAGATGAAATGGAAAGCAAGTATCCCTGAGACAGAGATTTGGTTCCTGCTTATATGAAAAGGGTGTTCAGGGAGTTTCCAGACATGGGACATCATTCTTACTAAAACTGAAGTGACTACCTGACTTGAAACTATATACTATATACTATATACTATATATTTTATAGTATATAGTATACTTTAGTATATAGTATACTTTATATTTTATAGTATATATACTATACACTATATATTTTAATTCCTAAAATTAAACCAGTTACTGTTGTGTCCTGAGCTCTTATGCAACTTAATGCAGTTATTTTACCTTAGTAATTCCTAGTTTTAAGATGCAAACAATTCAAAAGAGATGCCACCATCATCAAATGATAGCGAATAAAAATCCAGCCTGTAAAATGAAACAATTCTTAACAGCTTAATTCAAATGTGGCCAATATGTTGGTTTAGTGAAATCCGTAAAATCAGATAATGAAGTTATTATGGAGTTGCTGCTATGAAAATTGCTGTGTCATGAATACCTCTCTGTCAGTCCAGGCTGGCTTGACCAGACCTGCTTGGAAAGGTGGTAATTAAATCCTAACAGGCAACAACAGAGCATGAATCACCTTGGGGCCATAGGCTGGCTGAGGGCTCAGCAATCAGGGCTGCAGGACTGGAGCAGTGGGCCGAAGGCTGACGCAGGAGTTAAGTGTTAGGGGAAGAGGATACAAACAGAATGAAGCCCCACAGAGATGGTAAGTGAGGGATGGTAAATGTCTTTATTGAGGGGGAAGAGCACAAGAGTCAGGTTTGGATTCAGTAGCAAGGTGCTTGGAGGGTGGTGTTTCAGGTGCCTAAAGCAGTCACCTACTGAATGTGTGAGCACCCCAGAGGGGAGCTGGTGGGATGGAGTGAGTCCCATGCTCTGGAAATGTTTGTAATTCTAGGTGCATTTTTCTGTCTGGAGACAGAAGGTGTCACGTGTCTCTGAGATACAGAATCCTGAGTGTCCTCATGTTGTGGACACACAGCCCTGAGTCCACAACATGGACAGTGAGTCTTCTCCAACCAGTCTCCACACCTCAAAGTCAAAGGCTCAAAAACTTGAACTAAGAAGTGTAGGATAAAGAAGAAATGTGACTGCAAATGCAGGCATTGAGAACAGCCCATTGGCAAAGATCTGCTTAATCCTTCCAGAGCCCCAGAATGCTGTGAAGGAAGTTAAGAGAATCATATAATAACAGAATCATTGAATGGTTTGGGTTGGAGGGGACCTTAAAAATCATATAGTTCAAACTCCCTGCCATAGGCAGGACATCTTCCACCGGATCAGTTTGTTTAAACACTCATCCAGCCTGGCCTTGAACACTTCCAGGGAAGAGGCATCCACAACTTCACTGGGCAACCTGTGCCAGTGTCCCACCACTCTCAGAGTAAAGATTTTTCTTCCTAATTTCTAATTTAAATGTACTGTCAGTTGGAAGTCATTCTCCCTTTTCCTATCACTACATGTCCTTGTAAAAAGTCCATCTCTAGCTTTCTTGTAGAGTCCCTTCAGGTACTGGAAGGTTTCTACTGGGTCTCACCAGAGCCTTCACTTCTCTAGACTGAGCAACTGCAGCTCGTCACAGGAGAGATGCTCCAGCCCTCTGATCATCTTTGTGGCCCCCCTCTGGGGAAAATGATTACTCCAGTGTGAATTTCAGGCTTTCCTGCCTGTGCTGCTGATCTGTTTGGATTTGCTTTGTTTTTCTTGCCCACAGTACATGATACAGCACTTACAGCTCTGTCAGCAGTCACTGGCCAGTCTTGCGTGCCAGGAGGAGAGATGCCTCCCATGCATTTGTGACCTCTGGGTTTGATTATTATCTGCAGGAATGAGATGACTAAGCTAAAAAATGCTCAGCTGGTTCATAATTCAGCAGCTGAAGGAGACAGGCAGATGGGATCCATGACACCCTGCTGTCTGGAGATGGGTCCCTGTCGAAGACAGCTCTAGACCAAAACTCCCAGTACAATCAAAGCCCAAGTGACATATACCATTAGCTTTTCTTCCCCATTGGATAGCATTTCACCTGAAGAGAAGGATGTTATCTCCAGCCATGATTTCTGTTGTTGTGAAGGTCAGGGATTCCTCCTCAGTTGGTCTGAGGTTTCTGGGTGTTCATCTGTAAACAGCCAAAATTACTTTAGGCCTCATCATTTTTAAAGCAAAGCACAGTTAATGTTCTTCTGTCAAGCTAGTCTGATTGCAATATCAAGCAGACAAAATCTCAGAAGCATTTCAAAGCTGGAGAATGTGAAGAAAAAAGAGTTTTTATTCTCTTGATGGTTCTCAAATGTGGTTAAAAATTTGGTCCTACTGAAAATGAGGCTGGGTGCATGTGTACCCACACTAGCAATTAGCTATTCCCTGGTTTACTCCCAGGCCATGCTGTGGACTGAGCCAGAAATTTCCTTCTAAAAAGAAGACCTAGAAAGAATTGACATGATAATTTGTTCCAGGGTCTGTTCCTGGATGCAGCCCATGTCAAGACTGACTCCTTCAATCTAGGACATTCCTCCCACATTATCCCATGTGGTAATGCAGCACATATCCTTGGTGTCATGCTATGAAAAACACAGATGTGCCAGATTGCATTCAGCACAACCCTCCCATTATTCTAGGCATTGTGAACTGGAATATGATGACAAATAGTATATCCTTGCCACAAAGGAATCCCCAGGGATGCCTTTACTTAATAGCTGCAGCCATTACATCCTGGGAAGAATGGTGAGTTCAGTGCTGATTGTCCTCTGGGACCTGTAAATACCACGATTTCTGAGCCATTAACATGGGAGAGATGGTTGTGAGACCACTTGTGAGGTCACCTTGTCAGGAGGAAAATATTTTCATCTCTTGGTAAGACCTTTGACTTGGTATAGAGAAAGAGAAGACCTATTCTGTTCACGCTCACAGCTGGTGAAAAGTAACAAGATAGTAAAAAAAATCAGTCAGAAATATCTAATGACACCACTTTGTAGAATTAATCAGAGAAAAGTTGTTTTCCATGAAAGTTTCACCGTGGATTCTTTCACTTATTTGGTGGGAAAGAGGTATATAATAGTCTATTTTAAATAATCCAGCTTCTTTTATGAATCAGCCAGAACATACTGCCTCCTTATCACTATCCAGCTAAGGATCACATGTAACTGCTTCCAGAAAATGTAAAATAAGCTAAATAAACATTCTTTTTTTTTCCTTAAAACAATGTGCCACAGTTCCAAGGCGAGTTTTGGGAAAACTGGTGGGTGTTCATAGCAATAAAATAACATCATGCAATTAAATTTCAAAATCTAGTTCCCCAAGAGATAGAAACTCGATATCTATGTGCATATGTATGTACATGTTTAGGGAGTGCTTTAATCATTGGAGAAAGAGCCAGTGTTTGGAGGCTGCAACAGGGCAGCTGTTCAGTAGCTGATGCTCTCACATTTTACAAGAGGGTTGAAGAAGAATAACACCTTCAAGAGGCATTAGAATTCTATGTCAGAAGTCTGTGTCAAGCATAGAAGCTCACTTGCATCCTGTCAGGGACCACTGGTAGCTCACCTGGCATATAGAATTGTAGCAAGCGGGTAAGAACTGATCATATCAACATCATTTTCCATTTCTTTTTCTTGTATTATCTCTCTTCCAAATATAGATGTGCCCTTTTTGCTTACAGGTGGGACAGTCAGTTTCACACACATTATTCTGTGAATTTAATTAGATGTTCTTATATTGGTTTTATATGAATTCCAGTATAAAATATATTCTTTGACCATAGGGTTTATTTTCTTGACAATATTCTTCCTGGCAATAAAATTGCATCCAGTGCAGCTTACAGTGATTATTCTAATACTTTTCCAGCTGACATCAGCCAGGACTGTGCCTCTGCAATGACACTAAGGCTGGCCTATTTATGTAATTATGCTCAGGGAATGCAAGTCCATCCACACTTCATTGAAAACATCGTAAACATTTTTTTCCTTATTTAATGTCAGAGTTGTATGTTTTAGATTATATATTAAAACTTGCATAGTTACTAGACTCACATGGCACAAAGCACAGGCCACGCACAGATTGCAAATTTCATTAACGTGCTTTGTATTTAGTTTTTGGATGTTCTAGTGGTTTTTATTGTTTTAAAACATTGGCAAAAGTACAGGCAAGAGTATCAAAGCCCTAAAGGTTAGAAAATGAAGCCAAATGCATAAAGGACTCTTACCCAACCAACAAGATACTTAGGGAATATACTGGCTTACAAAGAAGATGAGTAAAACTTTTTGTATTTTCCCACAAGCTGAACTGATTTTCACTGCAGTCCTTGTGGTAATCACTTACCCTCAGACACGAAAACTGAGCTACACCCCCATATATGTAAATAAAGAAACATTTTTAATTTAGAGGATAAGATTTTTAAAGTTAAAAAAAATGTAGAGGGGTGAGAAAAGATGAGGGTTATAATGTTACCAAATAACTACAAAGCAAGGTATATAAGCATCTTAATGCTAATGAATACAAACTTAGAAAATCACATACTCCCATTTTTGCCGGCGGCTCCAGTGAGCTGAGAAGTGGGAAAACTTGCATATGCAGCTGCATTCAGAGCACTGAGGAAGGAAGCTGGGTAGATTTCTAGGAATGCTGGAACAGAGGCCTTAACTAAATATGTTTCCTAAAGATAGACCTTATTTTGACTTTGGAAACTAAACCAAATTCCTCTTAGGCAGTTTTTTTTTTTTTTTTTTTTTTTTTTTTTTTTTTTTTTTTTTTTTTTTTTTTTTTTTTTTGTTAAAAAGAAATCTGTACCGTCAAAAACTTGAGAATAATATGAAAAAATTTAATGTAGCAGGTGTATAATTTAATATCTGACTCATTAAATTTTTACTACATTTTATTTTCACATGGTGTGAACACTGTGGTATGTGGCCATTAGTTGAGTGTTCTCTTTGCTTCTCCTTCTTTGTAGTTTCCTGCAATAGGATTTATGGCAAGTCACACTATGGGGATGACTGGCTAAGGCATCAAAAGCAATCTTGCCTTAAGCTTATTTCTATATTGCATAAGATTTGAATCATACCAAATGTTTACCCTTATAATGCAGTCCTTGTTCTTTTTAAACTGCCATTGACTGGTGCTGTGAATGACCAGTTTGGGACCATACTTGCCTTCATTTATGTCAAGAGCAAGCTTGGCATCAAAGAAAGTTGATTCAGATCCTGAGATAAAAGGTATTAGGTTGCCTATGCATGCATTGCCCTTGGTTTAAGGATAGACTTTATAGAAATTGTGTTTGGATGCAAAGGATTTGGAAACAATCACAAAAGTGAATAAAATTTCTTGGTTGCCACAGATCAGTGTGAAATGCTGTTTCTGAGAAAAAAAAATCCTTAACATTATGATACTGCTGATACAAATGTGACAGTAATACAGTCTGGGGGCTGTTTGAGAAAGAAGAAAAATGGTTTCATTGTTTATCTAAAAAAGAGTACAAAATGAGCAAGTAAAAGACCGGTTTGATTATCTTATTGGTGAAATTTTGCATCAGAGGACTTTGTATTAGTTGTTCTGGCAATAATGTCTCAGTCTGAATGACAAAATCAGGAATGTGGTTTTAAAAATAGTTACCTTATGTTTAAACGCACTAGGTTTAGCCTTATAGATACTTTTCCTTGGCTCATGGGGAGAGGAGGTTATTTGCAAGTTCATCACCTTATCTGGATACTTGCAGCACATTGTTTTTCTCTTTATTATGAACTTTTGAGTTTTGTCTAGACAAATTGTGGATTACAGGAAATATGCTTTAACAGGGGAGAGCAGTATGTAAATTATATGAATACACAGGTTTTGATGCCTTTACTGCTTTTGAGTTGTGAAAAGTTTTAACGAAGAATATTTATTGCAATGTTACATTGTGAGTTTCTGTGGTGGTGCTATGAACAGTAATTTCATGCCTTTGTAATATATTATTTTTTATTCTTTACATGCTTTTACAAGCTTTTTTTCTTTTACTCCTCTCTCTTTATGAAAGTTTGTGAATAAATATACATTTCAAATTTATGGAACTGGTGAGTTTCTATAAATATGTAGAATTCCTTTATATAAGTGAGAAAAGTAAAGGAAAAAATCATAGAAAATAGAGTTGGCAGAGGTTTGTGGAGGTTACGTAGTCTATATTCAGCCTCAAGAATTCAGTTCTGCCTTTGCCACCCCTGGCAAACATTTGTCTAATTCCTCCTTAGAAGCTCACAGTGACAGAGATTTAACAATCACCTATGGCAATCTATTCCCACGCCTAGTGATTCTTGCAGATAAAGGGGTTTTTCTGATATACAACCTGAATTTCTCTAGCTGTAATTTGAGTGTATTTCTTCTTGTCCTCTTTCCAAGGACATGAAGAACAGATTATTCCTTTGCTCTTTGTGGCAGCCCTTTCTGTACTTATAGGCTGTTATCAGGTCTTCCTTCAGGCTTCTCTTCTGTAAACTAAACAAACCAAATTCGTTTTCAATTACAGTTTAATGTTACTTAGCTGTCTGTGAGATGTAATGTGGAAGAAACTTTTGCAAAGTACACAGCATTAGGACAGTTACAGTTTCAGAAGACACACAGGAAGTGTGCTTAGCTCTGCATTTTATGTGCTTCTGTCCAGTTTATTTCCCAAATTTAAATTTAGAGCTTTGTCTCACACCTGTTTACAAGTCTCCAGACAACAGTCCAGGACTGAGTTCAGGTTCCAACAGCCCCTATAGCCAACACAATACTTTATTCATGAGTTTTAACTGAGGTCAGCATTT
Source organism: Daphoenositta chrysoptera (assembly GCA_013397915.1). Lineage (NCBI taxonomy): Eukaryota > Metazoa > Chordata > Aves > Passeriformes > Daphoenositta > Daphoenositta chrysoptera. Next base: position 374,636 of record VZRO01007812.1, on the reverse strand, counting down.
ACACAAGGTCAGTTAAAACTGACAATTACAACTATCTGAAAGGAAATAACAGTGCCTTAACATTGGTCTATAGCTGTAAAGGAAGATTCTGTAGTTCAACATCATAGGAAGTTGTTATCTGAAAATTAAGATAGCTTTTTCTATGGATATATTATTTACCCAACTTTTTTTTTATTTTCCTGAAAGGAATGCAGGGATTCATAACAAAACTGATAAATACATTTAATTTGAAAAGAATAAGTGAGTAAGCTTGTATCTATTCCTAAGTTGTCTCTCATATTCATGAAGATCTCGGAAACTTTTACAAACCCTGCTGATATTTTCTATAGAATCACAGAAACATAAATATGCTGAGTTGAAAGAACCCATTGGGATCATCAAGTCCACCTCCTGGCCCTACACAGGACACTCCAAGAATCACACCATGTGCCTGAGGGTGTTGTCCAAATGCTTCTTGGACTCTGCCAGGCTTGGTGCTGTGACCCCTTCCCTGAGGAGCCTGTTCCAGTGTCCAGCCACCTTCTGGGTGAAGAAACTTTCGCTTCTATCCAACCTAAACCTCCCCTGACACAACTTCAGGCCATTCCCTTGCTCCTGTCACTGTCACCACAGAGAACAGATCAGTGCCTGCCCCTCCGCTTCCCCTCATGAGGAAGTTGTAACTGCAGTGAGGTCTCTGTTCAGTCTCCTCTTCTCCAGGCTGAACAGACCAAGTGCCCTCAGCCGCTCCTCATT
>VZRO01007812.1:353425-373646 GCA_013397915.1 Daphoenositta chrysoptera | reverse complement strand
CCCCGTTCCTGGCCACTCCTTCGGGTTTTCCCTGTTGGCCCCTGTACCCCAACCCCGCCCATGCACCGCCCCTGTGCCCTGAGACCATTGGCCCTCCTGCTCTCTGCGCCCTCCTCGTCCCCATATAAAACCCCACGACCCTGCTGTGTCTTTGTCTTCGCTTCTGGGAACCTTCATGACATGTAAATAAAGTTCTTCTGTGGAACCCCATACAGAGACCCTCCTTCAGCTCCTTCATCACTGCCGTGTTGCGAAGCCAACAGCTACCCAGGATGTGAGCGCACCATGTGCGCTGACACTCTCTGGGAGGGTTGTGGCTTGCCACACCGCTGCAAACAAAATGCACCACAACAAATGGTGCCCAATGTGGGGCCTCTGCGAAGAGGTTCACTGGAGAGTGTCTCCTGCAGCTGCTGCTGTGGGAAGTTAGCACCTTGGGTCAGCCATTTCCCCAAGGAGAAGCCCATGTTCTAGTGAGGGGATGTGCAGAGGGACGGGTAGCTTCCCAAAGAAGTCCGTTGAACGGTGGTGGACCACTCCAAGAGTTTTTGTTGACCCTTCGGCCAGACAATGTTGTGGTAAATTGTAATGGGGGAACTGGGGAGTACCCCGGCCCTACAGGGGGTCATACCCTGGGTTGTTGGGTCACCTTTTTATTTTAATATCAATCTTTTCCTCTTGGGTGTTGGGTGGAGTGTTGGGCAGTGGGTGGCGGTAAATCCTGCCCCAGCAGTGTTGAGGGCAGGTAGCAGTAAATCCCACCTCAGCAGAGGGAGATTTTTATCCAAGTTGCGGGTGCCCTTGAAGCGGGAAATTTTAAGTTTTTTAAGGGTCTTTTAAAATCTTTTGTTTGTTAAATTTTTAGGTTCCTCCCCAATGTAAGTGACGAATATGGGACGGTTATGTTGCGAATGGGGAATGTATAATGGTTATGTTGAGGGGATTTTGGGAAAAGGTTGGGTGGAGGTTACTTGTTCTAGGGGAATCTTTAGGTGGGAAAATATTTTTCTTTTACTTTTAATTATTTTAAGTTATGTTTAATAGGTTAGGGAATATGTTGGGACCCCTACTCCTTCCCCGTGTCCCTCTACCCGTGTCCCTCAACCCTTTCTTCTGCCTCAGGGGAGATCGGGAGGTGCAAACCACCCATGGGTGCAGGGTTGCTGTCATCTCCCTGGCCTTCCTCGGTCTCCTCTGTCCCCTTCCCGCAGTGGCACTGGCCATGCTGTCTCGGGTTCTTTCCTAACCCTTTTTCCTATGCCCACTTACCCAGTTGCGCCCTTCATAGTTGCCCCCAATGAGGGTGCTGGCCACGTGGCAAGCCCCGTCATCTTGCCCCCTCCCCTCATCCAAGTTCTTTTACCCTTGTCCCTATGCCACAAAATGGCGCTGGCCGCATGACGGCAACTCCCCATTCCCGCGTCCCTCACCCCCTTTGTCATGGGCATGTCCGCGTTGGCACCTTCCCCCACACACCGGGAATCCCCTTCCTGCCACGGACGCCCCCTTCCCCTACGGCGTCCTCACCACTTTCCACCAGCAGCTCTGCGCGGGGTGCCCAGCTCACTCCCAGCTCCCACACTGCTGGGGCCGGAGGTGGGCTGGGAAGTCACCGGAAGGACACCATCTTAACAACCCTGATGATAGAGAGACGTAAGAATGCGGTGAGACTACAAAAACAACTATGAAACCTGAACCAGTGCCAATCTCCAGCTTCAACATCAGCCTGCCGCCTTCGTCTTTTAAGTTCAACTATTATGTTTATGGTTCAATTTCTTTTTAAACTATATTTTATATGTTTTAAATTGCTTATTGCTTTCATGGTGACTGTATTTAAGTTTCCCCCCACCACAGAAGAACAAGTTTTGTTACTGTTCTAAATTATTTAGCTATGTTAAAGGTTGCCCAATATTTATTTGCACAGCTCTAAATGTTTTGCATGTTCATTTGTAAGGTCCTTGGGAAAAACCTTTCCACTTTCTGTTTAGTAAAGAAGGGGGAGATGTGGGGACCTGTGTGGCGGTCTGTGGGCCAACCAGTGGCCTGCAGGGCCAAGGATCAAAAGCTACGATCTCCCCCTGATGGTGATATCTTTCTTAGTTAGGGTGAGTGGATTGGCTTCTCCTAGGATCCTTTGTTCTTTCATCATTATGTATTCACCCTTTGTTGCTGCCATTGGTTTTGTGTCTCTCTTCCCCTTATCTACCCTATATGTCTCCCCTTCCAGAATGTTTTCCCTTCGCTGCTCTCCCATTAGTCCCCATTTCTGACCACTCCTTCGGGTCTTCCCTATTGGTTCCTCTACCTCAACCCCGCCTGTGTACCGCTCCTGTGCCCTGAGACCATTGGCCCTCGTGCTCTCTCCGCCCTCCTCGTCCCCATACAAAACCCCACAACCCTGCTGTATCCTTGTCTTTGCCTCTGGGAACCTTCACATCATGTAAATAAAGTTCTTCTGTGGAACCCCATGTGGAGACCCTCCCTCGCCTCCTTTATTGCCGCCGTGTTGCAAGGCCGTCAGCTACCCAGGACGTGAGCGCGCCATGCGCGCCGACGTTCTCTGGGAGGGTTGCGGCTTGCCACACCACCACAAACAAAATGCACCGCAACAAGCTTCCCCTCAAGACCCTTCACCATCCTCACTGCCCTCTTTTGGACAACATTCTCTGATAGCTTTCTATCTTTTTCATATTGTAGCACCCAAAACTGCCCCCAGCACTCGAGGTGGCCGCCCCAGCTCAGAGCAGAGCAGGACAATCCCCTCCCTTGCCCGGCTGGCCATGCTGTGCCTGATGCCCCCCAAGACAGGGTTGGCCCTCCTGGCTGCCAGGGCACTGCTGACTCGTGTTCAACTTGCCATCAACCAGGATCCCCAGGTCCCGTTCCACAGTGCTCCTCTCCAGCCTCTCATTCCCTAGTCTCATGATTCTTAGCATTTAAGGTTATTTGTGTTTTGTATGAAAGAAAGGATTAGCTAGTCACTTTCTCACTAATGTCCAAGTGCTGTTCTTTCAACTGTTTTTCTTTCTTTTCAACGTGTACAATGAAGGGCTTATGCAGTTGTCTTTGTCAAAGGACAAAACATTTTTGTTGTGATCTGTTCATTTTGTTATGGTCAGCATAAAAAGGACTGACAAAGTGATAAGTTTATAAGGCTTCAGGTAAAATAATCTGGAAAATTTATTGACCTTGACTTGCACAGAATATTATTTGAAAATGTTTTATCTAAGACCATGTTATCTATCTATACAGACAAAGAAGGAATTGGTTTGGCGGCCAGTAATAGATTCAGGAGTGAGAAAAGACAAATCATAGAGTGATATGACTTGTCTATCTTTATGGTATAAAGAAACCCAAAAAAAAGAAGAGTGGTAAGAGTAAGGAAATGCTCTTACTTTTGTATTTTGCATCAGTGAGAAAGAGGCTGGAATTCTACCTTCAGATTTGCCACTGAGTTTGAAAGAAGAGGGTAAAGAATGGAAGCAAGATTGGAAAAAATTACAGCATACAGTAAGTTTTAGAGGTGACTTGACTGGTGCATAAGCATGCTCAGAAAACTAGATATTTAAAAGGCTCTTTAGAAGAAAAAGAGAATGCTTTCAAGTCAAAGGCAAATTCAACGTAAATTCAAGACAAATTTAAACAGGAAATGAGGCACGTGTCTTTTGAAATGTGGTAGAAACAACTGAGATTGGGTATGGGAGAAGTGATAGGCGTCCTATCTTACCATGTCATCAGATGAAGACAACCTGCTGTCCTGTGAGAAGTATTTCAGCAAAGTGCAAGTAACTAGGCTCTTCAGGGGGACAGCAGGGTGACAGGGATGGGCTTCCAGCCTGCAGGTAGTGAGAGCAGATCACAGATCCCTGTGGCTTCTCTTTCTCAGAGTCACAGCACTTGGCATTTAGCTTAAAACTCTGAGTTATGAAGGATATGACTAGTAAGTTTTCTATTCAAATACACCAGCTTCTAATGCCATTCTGCAAAAGTGTCAAGTAGATGTTTATCTCTATGCTGGTTGCCCAGTGCCAGTTGCTTGCCTTTCACCTTATTCACGCAACCACAGTTTGGAATTATTCCATTATTTTGTGAACAACTTTGCTGAATATTGGCAAAAAGGTTTTGGACAGAGAAAATTCAGCGAGAGATGAGCTGTTTCTCCAAGTTCGGCTCTCAGGCTCGCAGGAATTTGCTGTGTACTTCCATGCACTTGAAGCATGGCTGGTCAGCTGGTGTCACCCACCAGATTCCTCTCCGGACAGAATTCAGTGGAAAGAATGAAGAACCACTTCAAAGCAGCCACTGTTTTATGTAAGGAGGTCTTTTTCCCACTGATGTGTTCAGTCCCCCAGGCCAAACCATGTACAGCTCCTCTTCTAGAAACAAAAGCCATAGCCAAGTGACAGAAATAAAGAAAATTACTTCATCACCACTCTGGGCAGATGCTTTAGAAAAGTAACTTGGAATCCATCAAGGATGTAAATATTTGTGACACTAAAACAGAAAGTACAGGGAATACAAATCTGCCTTGTATTCTCTGTATTATGCCTCTTTGTAGCATTTGCTTTCCTTAGCTTTGTTTCTTTCCTAAGCTTTTTTTTTTCTTAGCAATATGCCATAACTTGGGGCATTGCCAACACAGGTGATTCTGCACACTGAACCCCACTCTTTTAATCACAGACTTTCCTTGATGCCTAACACCTGGATGCCAGTTAACATCTCTGTTCCTGAGCAGCCTTGCTAGGGGAAGGAAGCATAACACGTTGCCCGCTACTCTTGCTGAAGTGGCTCTTCAGGACACAATGCAGCAGAGGCTGGCTTTTCCATGGTGATAACAGACATTTTTCCTGTGTGTTAAGTAAGTCTAGAAGATTTGTTTGAGAAAATAGGTAAGCACTTGCTGGAGTCTTCTTTTACTTTCACTGACAAGAACTGCTCCCTCCTGCTATGTGCCTCCAGCCATGCAAAGGCATGTGTGTCCCTTGGGCTAACAAGGTGCCAATCCTCTGATGGGCTGCTCATCAGCAAGGCTATGAGGATGCTTGTGGTGTGTGCTCAGGCCATGCAGATCACTGATGAGCTCCTTCACTGCTCAGTGCTCTTATATTTCCATTCCATAACTGAATTGCACAACACCGGTTCAGTTCAAGCCACCCTTGCCCTGGACACAGAGACGTACTGCATCTGAATCCTTTCCTCTGCTGAGCCCCACATCCGAGGAGGTGATGGGAAGGAGATGGAGCCAGGTCCACATGCTATCCTGCCCTCTTCTTCTCTGGCCAGGGCAAGTCAGCCAGAGGAGACATCCTGGGCAGGGACAACAACTCCTCACAAAAAGGTCTCTGTAGAGACCATTTCTGCAAGGGGTGTAAAGCACCTGTTTTAGCAGCTTTTATTAATCTTGTGAAGTCTATTTATTGTTACCATTTCTCTTTCCCAGTTCCACCTAAACTCTGTTTCAGGTATTTGTTGTACTTTTTCCTAAGAAACACTTAAAAAAATTATTAGTAGTAGTCTCTCCTGTTTCTGCTTTGCCTCCCCTCCCCTTTCTCACCAGCTCTATTTTCTGCTTTTAATTGTGTTTTGCTTTGCAGGAGAAATGAAAGACTGTTTACTGATCCTGTCCCCACCCTTTCCTTTCCTGTCACAGCTGGTCCTTGAAATTCAATGGAATAATAGCTCTGCATGTTCTGTTCCCTGTCCCCTCCCCCTGTCTCTTAGAAATGAATTTTGGTATTGTTGAAAGATTCCAGATGAAACTGCCAACTCAGAAGGTCTCAAACAGGACCTATTGAAAGAAAACTAATTTAGTAACTTATAAAAATATAGTTGCTACTTAATTCTCTATTTTAATAGTGAACAAGGGGTGAAAGAAGATATGGATCATCTTGGATGGACCCTGTATACACTTTCTTCTGTTGATCAGCCTGGTATTTTGATGGACAACGTTGAATAAATTCTATTTTTTATCCATCTGGAATATTGACACAAACAGGAACAGACACCTAAGAGAGGAAGTCTTTTGTACTGGGGAGGAGGGATTCCATTATTACTCTTTTACTCGGACACTGAAAGTGGAAGCTGAAGAATAAGCCCCTGGGAGAGTGGGAGGAATGGAGCTATGTTAGCAGATAAAGATGCTTTATTTTCAAGTTGAACAGAAAGTTCAGGACATGGCGACAGAGCTACAAAACAGACGAGATGGGGTTATTACAATCGTCTTCAATGTTATACTTTTTCTATGTGCAATGTGTGCTAAGTGGAATTTTTAAAAATCATGCAAGCAGCTAAACAAACAGATTTTTGGCATCATTTTATTTAAAAAAAAAAAAAAAGAGAAGGCTGAATATTAATAAAACAAAAAAGAAAAGGACAACCCTGCCCCTTCATATTGTGCAGAATTCAAGTGGCAGGGTGGTTAACAGTTAACCTAGTCATGCCTATAAATGATTTATAAATTGATCAAAGGCATACACGATCCCAGTTTTTATTGGAACAGTTGTCTGAGCAACAGCTAATAACTACATCCTGGTCTTACAATGGCAGGTGCCCTTCCTTTTGGGAAGGCCATCAAAATTGACACACAGTTACACAGCTTTGGTATTTTACCTGAAAAATAGTGCAAATATTATGACTGTCCAGTAAGAGCGTGTCCAAAATCTGCCTTCTGTATATCTGCGCCTAATCTGATGTCATTTCAGGGAGGAGAATACAATCTTGGCATCCAGTAAGGGCATAATTATCAGGACAGCCTTGTCTCATGGATAAGCACAAAGGGAAAAATCAAATAAAATAATGGGTTTTAGATGTTTTAATTGTAATTCAAAACATTTAAATCTTTCTGGCACTGTGAATCCAAATATTACTGCCACTTGTACAATAACAAGTGAAAAGCTGAACTTGAAAGCATTCACTACTGATCTCATCAACTCGTGTAGGGTTATTATTGTGTATAAGGACAAGCTATTGTGATTTCAAACTCCTTTGTCTACTAATAAATCCAAGCTTACTTGTTCTACATCACATTCATACAACACTGCAAATTTTCTTGTACAACTCAGAGAAAATAAAAAGTTCTTATTTGGAAACACACATAGTTCTGCGACTTCCCAGAAATGTTTTTCTGCAAGCTGAATTAAACAACTCACAAGGAGAGATCCTGTGGGAAGCTCAAGGTAGCAGAAGATGGGAAAACTTGTCTGCTTTATCATTAACATACCAGTCCTCCCTAGCACATGATGGACTAATCTGCTTCATGTATGTCTATCTTTGGTATTTGCAGTCAGAGTTTTTCTTCCCCAAATATTTGTAGCATTCCTTGGAATATTTGCCAGGAACTACCTAGATTTAACCAGCCTCCATTGAGGAAACTGTGATGAAAGGGTGCTTGTGGCTTGATTGTGGCATTATTTCATCTCCCAGGCACTGTTTCTGTTTACAAATACAAATAAGCATAACATGGTCTGGTGCACATATTTAGCGAGGTTCTGACATTGCTAGAGTGATTTTTGTAGCAAAAATGATGGCAAAATGTAGTAAAATCAGTGCTGTCAGAGCTCATTAATTGGCAAGTATTACTGAAATGAAAAGGAAGCAGTCTAGGTAGGTAGAATCCATGTCTTAAGTCTATGTGTTTGACTCATCTCAGGGTCTCCAGAGCTGGGTTTTCCTTTTTTTTTGTAAGTGATGAAGAGCTATCACTTATATCTATAGCTAAATGATCTTCAGAAGTTCACATTGAGTTCAAATAGTGACTCAAGACAATGTTCCAAGACAAGCTAATGCTTAAGATAGACAACTTTCTGTGCTGTATTATATACTTTATTCATAGCTTAAAACTTGACTGGATAAAGAAGCTTTTAGTTTGACTTCACTGTTATTTGCTTTTTAACATGAGTTCCCACTGAGTGCTTATTAAAGAGTTCAAGCATTTCATAGGGAAGCTGAAGGGAAATGTTAAAGTATTATTGTGGAAAATAACATAACATTAGGGTTAAATTAGGCCCAGGGAAGCACATGTGATTGCTTCCCTTATGAGGGGAGAAACACTGAGTGATGTAGACTTTATCTAATATCACAATGTCTCTTCATTCTCTGTTGAACTGTTTTATTACTCTGGTACAAGTCCAATCCTTATCTTTATCTATCTGAACTTCATGGATAAGAAAATCTGGTATAAAAATGCCAGTAGAAATTCAGCTCCAGACTACTGCTGTTGATGGCTTTGTGTCTGCATGAAACACTGAGCAAGTTCATTTCCAAGATTTGTTGAAGTTTTTTGTACCAAGATGCTTTGCTAGGAGATTTAAACACAAGGGAGCTTTGTCTTCGTGTGTGTGGACAATTCTAAATATTCCCATGGCTGTTTAGCACCAAAGAAACCAAGTTATTAGAGCTAGTGATTGATTATTATAATATTAAAATTTTTATGCTAACAAAGTTTTTCTGAGGCTCCATGTTACTTCAGAGATGTTCACACAGGCAACACAGTTCCTATGAAAGAGGGTTTAGGAGCTTGTGTTAGCAGAAGCTCCTAGAGCTTTTACTGCACTGGGATTATTGGATATTGATACTTCCCAATATGAACTTGATGGGCACAGGACCTTAAGGCTAGGAAGTGGTAAGAGCTTGGGACTTTGCCTGGGCTTGACACTTTTGGCCGACTAGAGAAACTAGAAGGGCTGCAGACAAAAGGGGAAGACAAAGATTTGGAATAGTATCTCTCTGCTTTTCTAGATAGCAGTGGAAGGGCACATGGCCTTTTAGCAAGGTGTCATTCTGGTTACTTTCAATAATAAGTTCCATTTTTGGTTTCACAGTGAAAACTGTAGTGCTTTCTACTATGTTCACTTGCAATATTTAGCTGGAAAACCTTGCTGTATGTTAATCAACCTGAGTCCTGGGAGACCTTCAGCTTGATGATCACCAAAGTTGAAACTATGGTCTTTAAAAAAATTAAAATTAGGTAATATATTTTAAACTCAGAAATGTGTTCAAAACTAAAAATCCTCTAGCTCACCTCCTTGAGAAGACTAGGCCCTTACTCTCTGCCAAATGCTAAGCTCTCCTGGCTCCAAAGTAATCTACCCTGCCTTCTCCACTATAGACACCCTTTCAATGGCAAGTGCTAGTAATGATATATGCAGCCCTATTTGTCAGAGTACGTAATGCCTTTAATTACAGCCAGTCTTCCCTGCTGCCCAGGTTTGTTCCAGAAGTAACAACACAAGTTGCCAGTTCAAGCACTTCATCTACTCAAACCTCAAAGTTTTTTTCTGACTGATTGTTTCGTAGCCAAGGAAAGTGTCTTTAGGCTTTGTTTACCTAATCCTAGAACCAGCCGTTCAGGGAATGGCATGTATCTTACAGATATGAGACACTGAATTAAAAGAAAACAAAATATTTCCTCAGGGACAGTGTCTCTAGCTGTATCACAGTTTTGTCCTATATGGACTGTGATATGGTGAAGGCATTCATTGTTTAGTGTTTTTTGAAGGAAATAAAAAAGATACCTGGTCCAAAATGTACAATGAAACTACCAGGTAAATACTTCAGAAAGCCTGAGCATGAAAGTAAGCCACTAGGGTTTAGAAAGGGTTACTTGAAAGTTCTCAATAGTTTCACTCAAGTTATTTCAGATTATATTGCTGAGTGCTTTTCACCTCAGCCTTGCAGACCAAATAAATAAAGATTGTGTCCAAGTAAATATTCGCTCACCTCTTAGAAAAAAACATAACAGACTTAAATCAAGTCTCCACTAGTCAAAGAGCAAGTATTTTTCTTTTCTATTTCTTCAGAAATACTTTTGACTGGGAAAGATCTTTTTATATAACATTTATGGCAAAATCCAAAATTTAATATTTGAAGCTAAAAGGTGTTCATCCTATCTAGCACACATGCTCTACAGCAGCAATACAAATATATCTCAGACAAGCTGCATGACACAGCAGGCAGAGGACAAGACATCTATTCAGGGGACAAAGCATCTGTTCCTGACCCTCACATAGCTCTGCCATGTGACTGGAGGGGAAATGATTCTCCTCAGCTCTGGTTTCTTTGTCTGTGAAAATGGAGACGGATATTCATATCTGCCTTCTGAGATGGTGTAGAACATTAGTAAAAAAATATCTTTTTTGAGCTGTGCTTAAAAGTGTTGTGCTTACAATCACATTTACGTTTTTACCTGGAGATATTAGTAAAGTAAAAAATTATTCATCATACTCTTTTAGAAAATATACTTTCAAGTCATAACCTCTACCTGATACTACTCTTCACTGAGGAAGGTAATGGTTTTCCTTTTTCAGACTTGAACTCCTGACTGTTCAGATTGACAGTTAACTTGGAATTATATTTGCAGGTTAGGTTTTATATGTTTGTGTGAAATACTAAAAGATCATTTATGTGCCAAGAACAGAATCAGCAGGACAGTCACGACAGGCAGCCTTTAAAATGCCCTTATTTTTGTTTCTGAAGACTGTACATAAAAAAAGATACGGGGAATGAAGATTCGAAAAAAGTTGGCACGTCTATTTAGATGTGTGTTGATGCATCTTCCAACACCAAACAAAGCCTTTTTAACTTAAAAATTCAGTAAATGAGTGATGGGGGCTAGGTCTGTAAACCAGTTGAGCTCAGAGCTCAAGAAGTGAGTGATGAAGTGGTAGATGTAGCACTGATATACCGTGAAGAGCTTGTGAAGAAGTGTATTTTATATGGATGCAGAAAAACAAAACAAAACTTGACAAAAAAAGACAAAAAACGGGTAAGGGAAGTGAAGCAAACAGTGTTTTGAATACCATCCTGGATAGATATGAGTTCCCAAATTCCTGAAAGCTAGAGAAAAGGAGGTACTTTGGGTAAGAGAACTATGATTGTCCTTTGTGATGCCAAAGGATGTAGCAGAAACAAATGGGAGGATTCAGCCCTCCCAAGGCCACCTGGGTGTTCTGTGCTTCAGTAGCCTATATCTACTCCCATATTAGTATAACATCTCATTAGAGGAATAAAAAAGTCTTAGTAATTTTTTTTTATTCCAATACTTTGCTTATCACCAGAGAAAATTTAAAACTTAAAAGAAATATTGAAATGTATCAAATTATTCATAACCAGATAGTATTATTATGTATTTGTGTGGTTCATTGACCTATTTTATTTGCCACTTTCTCCTTTTCATTAAGCATTTGACTTCTGAATATCCTGTCTGTCTGCTTTGGTAAAAGTCTTTGCTTAATGCCTTTCTTGTGTTTAGATGAGACAAAATATCTGAGTTGCAGCAGCCCCATGCTGCTGTGTTTTTACACTGGTTATATACTTGACTGAAATAGAACTTATCCTCAGATCCTACCATGAATTTGAGATTAATTTGAAATATACAGACTTCAGGGCTGGGCAATGATAATGAACTAAGAGATGGGCATGAAGAGGTTGCTTAACTGACATATTTTAATTCACATCCACCAAGCACTGATGTGGAGCTTTTTCTCTTGAGTGGTAAAAGGCCTGGGAACCTGACAGCACAAGGTTGTTCCTGTTTGTGCACAGTCTTTTGTAAAACAGAGAGTTGCAGGAAGCTAAAAGATGTGATTGATCTTTTTGAAGTCTCTCGTCTTCAGCCACTGCTTAAGGGGAGATCATGTTAGTGGGCACACAGAATAAAGTCACAGGACAGGTCAAGGCAGTTCTTCACAGAGGACTGGAGACAGGCATGTGAGAACAACTGATACCATGCTTCAGGATGAGGGAGGGGAAGTGCTTCTGCTGTGATAAGGATAGTTTTGCCTTCAGAGTAATTGGTAGAGATGGCAGTCAAGAGGCTATCAGGGAAACCTCTGTTTGTGTGTGAAGATTATTTATTTGGAGAACCATGGGGATATCCGGGGACCAGGACAACCAGTCCACAAACATATACTAAAGGGAATATGCTGTACAGCAACAACCCGAATTCAATGACCATGAAAGCTGTGAGAGCAGGAGGAGAATGGATCACAGATAGCAGTGAAGCTTGAGTGCCTTTTCCATAAGGTATCTCCTATGCCTACTTCTGGCGGTAATGCTGGATCCAGTGTACCACTGGTACACAACAGGTAGAGCTGCAGGTAGGTTGTGTTTAAGGCAGCTGGGACTGTGTGTGTATCTTGTTTGCCTGGGAGTCTGAAAGGTAATCAGAATTACCTGCTCTACGGTTTTATTTCTTGTTCCAAAGCAGGTAGGAGAAAGAGAACAGTAAAGGTCATAAAAGTCACCTAGGATAAAATTTTCTAGACTAGAGAGGCTATCTAATAATTTGCAGAGGTCATTCTTTGTTTGGCTAAAAAACTTTACTGATGCTTTTTTCAGCTGATGTCACATAAACAGTGGCATGAACTGTTTTAGTGCCTGCTTCCAGTGTGCAGTACTAATTATAAAATAAGGGTATGGAAAGTGTTGCCTTACAGCACAGGAAAAACAAACCACCTTAAAAAGATTTTTCTCTCATGATTCAATTAAACAACACAAGACTAGCTGGAAATAATTTTAAGCTCTGGGTGTGAAATATAATCCCATCTTTCTGTCCTGTGACAATGACAGAGAGGCTGAAGTGTTTTATCTACTTTCAAAACAAAAATTATACATATTCTATAAATGGTATCAGTCATAGAGCAACCAAGGGAAGAGGCAGTTAAACTTGCGTGATTATGTTTATATAACTTTTGTATTTCTTTCTAAGTTTTCAGATTTCTAACTTTTCAGTTACTATGGAACTGTCATCACCTGCCAAAAAGGTGCTGAAGATGTCACAATCATTTTATCTCACAAATGTCATATGCTTCAGAGCACAGAGACCTGGACAACCCTAATGCTATTCCCTCAAATTTGAGGAAATTTATCCTTTATAGATTTGACCTGACATAAAACATTCCAGACATGCAAAAGCACAGGAAAATTTCATTTAGATTTTGCTTTCTCTCCTGTAGAAATAAGCTTATTTTTTAACAATGTATTGCAATGTGCTTGCAGTGTCTGCATTTTTGTGTGAGATTATTGAATCAGTTACCCGCACCAGGAGTTGAGTGAAAATCCAATCAAAGCATAAACCCATCCTGTTGTTGGGGGGGGGTAAGCAAATGTGCCGTAGATATTAGGTCTGTCAGGTACACCATGCCATAAAAAGTTATCACAGATAATGTGTACTCAGGTTGTACATCCATCTGCGATTATTTTGCATGCACAGCAGTCCAAGCAATGACAGTGATACCTTCAGATAAAAAAAAAAAATAAATAAAAAAGGGAATTTAAAAAGGAATGTGCATGAAATCAAACATATGTTGTTTGGACACATATGAGCTACAATCAAAAAGCAGATATATGAGTCAGTTGGGTTTCCGGTTAAAAATGTGCCATTGTGGTGGATTCTGAAACAGATGAACAGCAATAGCCTAAGCTTGGGAGCAGAACAGCAGCAGTGCAAGCAGGATTCAGATTTCAGCCTTTGCTCCTGGTCCTGGAGATACGGTGCAAGTCAAAAGTAGACATAGAAGTGGAGGGAGAGATTGGTGAAACGAGTCCCTGACACCTAATTTCCATGCTCTGACATAAGGACAAAAAGGAAAATTCAGAGCTGTGTGTTTAAAAGTGCATGCATTTGAAATGAAGTTTCTGTGTTCAATAAAGGAACATGTCTCTTATTTTTGCTCACACGTAGATCTAAGAATGATGATGAGTGCAATCCTTCAAGGACCATGTCTTCTTGGCATGTGATGTTGAAATTTCAAACAAAATTTATTTTTATTAATATGACTGTTTATAAAAAAGAAATGGCATTTATTGTCATGCTCTTTGTGATTTTCTTGAATTTGTAATTTTCTGTGTAAATGATGTATTCATAAGATCAGGATAAAAATTACACATGCACTATGTGTCCTTCTAGACAGGTGCACTTAGGCCTGGGAGAGATGGAGCTGTAGTGATCAGTGGTACCTAGGGGTTGCAGAAAGCACAGGATGAAAAAGAATCCAGAAAAGCCAAAGGTTTAGGTTTCCACTGAAGAACTGCAAGGTATGAAAGCGCTGTTTACTTCATAGCACATTGTTCTACACCTCCATGCAAAGTGGGTGCTGCCATGTGGTCCAAATATCTGTTTTTCCTGCTCTCTCACATCACAGTTGGTGAAGAAACAGTTGGTGGTGCGATTCATGCCCTGGACATGTGCTATGGTGTCATGCTATCCTGGTTTTCATGGCAGAAATATTTCATAGTAGGAGAAAAACAAACACATTGGTGGTGACAAAGCGTTGCAGCTTTGAAACTATGTATAGTCTTCTGTTTGTAAAACTACTACATCTTCCTAAAGAGGCTCTTTCCTCCTCGGTAGGTTTAGCGAAGACTGTGTATATATACATATGCCAGCTTGTTTCTATGTGTTTCTTCATGTAGTAGCAAATCAATGAAATTATTTATAGCAGCCAAAACACAAATACACTAGAACTTGGTTTTGCAAGATGCTCTGATTTCACTGGGTTTATTCCAAATATCATGTACAGTTTATCTCTCAACATGCCTGAAATGTTTGCTAGTTTGTAGCATTCATATTTCATGAGGGCTTGTTATAAAGAGGAAAATGTTACATTGCAGTGAATTGTGGAAGCAGATTACTGGTACATACTAGAAAATTTTAAACCAGGCAAGATATGGGAATGGAGGGGCGCATTTCTGAAGGGAAAAATATCCCCAAAAATAGAAAGAGGGATAAAGTTAGTGATATGAAAATGGAAATATTGTGGAAAATAATATGATTAGCAGGGCTGATTAATATTACTGAAATTACTGTAGCCATCAAATTTTAAGACTTCAGAAAAGTATTTTACATCTTAGCAACAGTCAAGAATATCTTTTATTTCAGGAAAATTGAAGAGGATGACAAGCATGGAGCTGTCATGGAGCATGGAGCAGACAGGTAGTGTCTGTGTCTGAGCCATGGGGTAGGGGAGTTCTGGAAGCAGTCTCAGTATTCTCTTTTGGTCCTGGAGCCCAGGGACCTCCTGGAGTGTACTGTAGATTCTGATCCTGTATCAATATTTCATTCCAAAGGATAACAAAGGGGTGCTGCGTGTGCAGGTCACGGTCAACCATGGAAGGAGAATAAAGCCAGGTTTATAAAGGAGACCAGGACCAAGTCTGCATCTGCCATGGGGTCTAGGCTCAACTAGATTGACTTTACAGATTGTCTTTCTACCTTCTGTTTTTCAGTTTGCCCACCTATTAATAAAGAGGAAGAATGGAAAATATTTGGAGACAATATTAGAAAATGCACTAATCGTTAGCTAGGTAAAAGTAATAAGTCCTTTAAGGTGAACTTATTAATATCGTGCCAGTTTAGTTTAGTTTATTTGTAGTTTAATTTGCTTTCTACAGAGCACCCTGATGCCGTTAGCACTGCCTGTCCAGCTGAATGGCATGTGTTGACTGTCTCTTCCTCTAGGAAAATTATTGCATATGTTTGTATGAGTATGGAGCAACTTTGCAATGTATATTTATTTGGTGTAGGAAAAAACCTTTTCATCTGCTTGTTTTCATAAAGATTTTTTTGTATGTGATCCAATCTCAATGGGGAAAATGCTATAAATCTTTTGGCAGTCTGGGAAACAGTCTCAGAAGAAATATTTGTAATAAGCAATATTTGGTTTATATCTATTGTTGGCAAGAAAGTAGCCAAAGAAAATTTCCCTCCTACGACACAACCTGCACTACTATTTGCTCTGTAACATACTGAGGACATTTAAGGTGACACAGTTGAAAAACTTCTGTCAATGTTGACATCTTCCAGAATTTATTACTACAGAATATAAAAT
Organism: Daphoenositta chrysoptera; assembly: GCA_013397915.1. NCBI lineage: Eukaryota > Metazoa > Chordata > Aves > Passeriformes > Daphoenositta > Daphoenositta chrysoptera. The sequence continues at coordinate 357,819 of VZRO01007812.1, read as the reverse complement.
GCACGTTTGATGCTGAGGAGATTGCTTCCTCAAAAGGGCTTAGAGGTTTAAAAAATTGTAATAATTTCACTTGTCATTTCGGTAGGTCTGTACTGCCCAGATGGGTTCAGTTTACAGTGAAGGTAACCTGCTGAGCCCTTAAGCTGTCATTCACAAACATTGTCAATAAACTGAGTAAAGCAGATTCTCTTAGAAATATACTTCCATTTATTGCTACAAAAAATAAAAGTAGGCATTAAACTACGACTTTGGTGAGCAACTGTCTAGAACCCTAGTGCTGGTGTTAGCTTCACTGATAAAGCAATCATTCACAAATTTGCCCTTCTGTTCTTATCTTCATAGAAACTGAGCTAACTCAACAAGAGATGACTACAATAACTTTTAGACAGATACGAAAAAAATAAGACTATTTGTCTTAGCCTACCTTTTTCTTTAGATATTTTTCTTCCAAAAATGTAGGTCGTCACCAGTGAAACACTATTTTTTCATGCCCAAATGAATTATAGGGTGCTTGGCCAGTAGAAAACAGCATTATTTTAGACTTGTGCCTGCAGAGGACTAGATATAAATACAGTTTTGTAGAAATAATATCAAATAAATTCAAGCATTACTTCATGTGCTTTTAAAGCACAGTCACTAAGCTTTGGCCATGTACCATTGAACTTTATCTTAAGGTATCCCCTCTTCATTACACTCTTCCCCGCAAGGGGTTCTTTAGGTGTGCAGGTTTTATGCTGTGAAGGCTTTCCAATTCACATCTTGTGAAAGCCTTCTCTGAAATGTGAATCTTTTGCAGCATTATGTCACAAGCTGAATGACTGGACCTGCCATTCAGCTCGGGCTTTTGCAGAGCCCTGTACCTATTGCCTGAGTAATGCCACGAGACAGTGGCATCTAGTGCACTTAGACTCTGCTTTCCTCTTTGAAAACTATGCAAACGGGAAGAAATGGCTTTGGATGCCTGTGACATTTTCTCAAAAAGACCATGAGATTACTTGGCTCCTATTGAAGATAACTGTAGTGAGAAGGGAAATCTCACCTGGGAATAGTGAAGAGATCAAGTCATTACCTAGCAAGCAATATGACGTGCAAATTGATTATGACTTAAAAATCCCTGACCCTGACATTCCACTAAATTTTGTAGACTAAACAGAAAAAAAAGCAAGAAAATCTGCTAAGCCAAAGAAAAATGGAAGCAGAGTTTTTTAGTGAAATTCTTGGGATTTTAAATCTTCTTCCCAATGTCAGCCAGTTTCGGTTTTCCAGAGGAAGTGCCAGATAGGCTTTCAAATGGTCCATTACCCACATGGTTGATATAAAAACACGTGTTGATGATTCAATGAACTTTCTCCTTTCTATTAGAATTGTGAGCTGAGATGGGTTTCTTAGGTAGGATCTTTACCTGCTGGAAAAATACTTGACCTAGGCTAGTCTTTGGGCTACAAAGAAGGTCTGCTTTACTGTTGTAGAGATCTAAGTACCCTTCTAGCACTGGAGAAATAAAATATATTATGTGATTGGTTAGCTCAAAAAGTGAAAACATGTGACATGTTTGCTCATTGCTAAATCAACACGTCTACTGGATTTTGAACTTTCTTAGGGCATACAGAGCTGGTCAGGAATTAGAAAATTGTCCAGAAGTGGGCTGGTTGTACTAAAATGTCTTTTTTATTTGAATTTAATTTTATTTAAAAACACCTTGAACCATATTAGAAAAGAAGTCACAGGAAGTGTTGTAATAGGTCTCTGCATTTGGCAAGCAAACTCAGTAGTATTACCTGTGGATAAGCCTGCTTGATGTTTCCCATCATCGAACTCTTTTTAACCTTGCTTTTAAACTTGCTTTTAATTTTTCCAAGCTAGGACTAAAACTTTCCATGTCATAGCTTTGCCTCAGGTTGTATTATATTTGGAAAAAATCAGCCTTGTCTGACGGTAAGGTAGCAATTCTGGTGTTTCTTTCCATTTGGGAAGTTTTACTGTTCTATGCTTTAATGAGGCCTGAAATTTGTCTTTTATGATTATCTCATATCTCATATCTCATGATTATCTGCCCCTATTCACCTTTGAGATGTTGTAATTTACACACAGCTGGGGGACTTTTCAGAGCTCAGCAGTCTGTTCTTCCTCATCATGCTCCCTCCTTGCTCCTAGGAAGAGCTGGAGCTAGCACATGTGTTTTCCATGGCATGTTTGGGCATATTCCCTTCATCTGGTCCACTAAATTCATGCTCCACTTCACTTGCATATGATACCTCACATGTAGTCTGGACATGAGTACTTGGTTCAAGTTTGGATACTGGGACAGAAAATAAAACTAATGTCTTCTGACAACCACCTTGCCCCCATGGTGTAGGCAGAATCTGGTGGAATCAAAAACACAGAGGAAATCTGAACTGAGGAGGAAAAAGATGAGAAATACCAATAAAGCAATCCCCCAAGGAAATTCCTTAACTCTAAGGAGTTAAACCCGGGTTGTGCACAATGCACACTAATGAGCACAACACAGTACCCAAATGACGATGGGAGCTGAACAGAAAATGATTGTGTGCATTCATGTAATGAAAGCCTGTATTGCCTGATTAAGTTTGTCCAGGCAGTTTTCTTTCTGGCCTTCCTCAATATCTGAATGCTTGGCTTTGAACCAAAGAGTTCTTCAAGTTCTTCTAACATATAAAGTGTCATATATAAATGGTGCCTTTGTTTTGAAGTTTGTCACTTCACTGCTTCCTCCTCTTCACTGAAGAAAAACAGAACTCATTAAAGATGGTCATGAACAAAGGAAAATACGTTGGTAAAAATTACTTTGTGCAAAAGTTGAAGTTGGATATTGGAATCCTGCGGTTGTTTTGTAGAAGCTGAAAAGAAAATTGTGCTTTTGACATGAGGAACACAACAGCTGGACTCTTCATCAAATCCTTTTGCTTTGATATGCAGAAGTCCTTGCATGTTAGCTTCACAACAGATTTGACAAAGAAGCTGCTGGCTTACTCCAGGCTTTCTCCAAAACACTTGAAATGGTCCTTCAGAAATGTTTATTTAGGAAGAGATCAAAAAGCCCAAACCCAGACAATTCTCTTTTACAAGCCAAACATTAAGGACAATGAAAAAAAATAACATCTGGCTGAATGGGGGTTGTAACAGCTGAAAAAGGAACAGAGTTTTTGGGGCAATAATTTTGACCTTGCTTCAATGCTGTCTTCAATTGATTTGTGTTGCTCCTTATTTTGACCAGTGATCCAAATGTGATCCAATCCACCTGCCCTTTCTTCATAGAAGGAAGCTGCAATGTTCATATGTTCCTATTATTCATTCACTTACAATTCAAAGTTAATTAGTAATTAAAAGACAAATTGATCTGATCTGGCTAGTCAGGGATAGCTTTTAGAATAAAGTAAGCATGTGCTTATTGGGTTTTTTTTTCTTCTTTTCCCTTTCAGTCCACTTTGACTTTGTTCAGAGAGAAGAAAAAGCCAAACAAAGAAACAAAAAAAAACCCCAGGCATACAAAAATCAAAGCAAAAAACCACCAATATCTGCTTCTTGCTTTGGAGGGATTCCTGATCCAATGTAGAATAGGCTTGTTTGGCACACCTGTGTGTTGAGGGACCCCCTCAACAAAAAAGAGGCAACAGTCCTCGAGGCAAAAAAGAATCATCAGTCCCCTAGAGGGGGAGGTTGCCTTTTAAAGACGGACACACAAACACAGTAGGGGGACAGCAGAACAGAATGGAGAGAAACATGTTTAGTGTCTGAATCTTGTTTTTCCTGATTTAATTTTTTCTGAGTAGAACATTTGGGAAGAAGAATGGAGACCAGGTTTGGAGTTGGAAGATGGCTGAATAGACCTGGATATGACACTCCCTTTCCATTTCCTCTTGTTTTTCACCCTCTTATCCCTTCCATTTTTACAAACTATGATTCTCTTTCAGTGAAGTGTCCAGCTATTGGTTCCTCATGTGTGTACATGTTGGCCTACCTGGAAAGACTTTTTATCTTCCAGTCCCTGTACTGACTCCCCTTGCCTATGATTCCTCCTGTTTCACACTGTAGAGCTGCACAGCTACTGCTGTGATTTACATTAAGACCTCCTTACTGTGGGAGCTTACTCTTCCAGAGAAACCTTTGATCTACCCTCAGAGTTCTTTGTTTATTTTTTCTTAATCCCAATATTAACTTGTTTTTAGTAGCTCTTAGTTTGCTGTCCATTAGCAATCTGTGAAACTGCTTCTTAAGTGCCATGTCGTCAGAAAGGCTTGTATTTGAAGAATTCCTCACTTGAAAAGAGGCCACACCACAAACAGTGGATACTCAATATTTCCCCATGGGCTAGAAAAACCCTATAGCCTTTATCTCATCAGCTCCCAAAAAAAAAAAAAAAAAAAAAAAAAAAA
>VZRO01007812.1:205746-353390 GCA_013397915.1 Daphoenositta chrysoptera | reverse complement strand
AAACCACAAGTATTCATTTTTGCTACCTGATATATGTATGGGGACAGTATCTGAAGTGAGATCTTGAGCTATGCTTGAACACATGCATTGGAGACAGAGCTGTAAAATACCTTTTCAGCCTTCAGGACTTGTGCACCTGTACAGACCAAGCAGAGAAAGAAGTTGTCATTGAAGAAGGTAGAAATCCAAGGAAAGAAGCCTGCATCAAAGGGGAATGATCCACACATGTCCATCAAAGGTGAACATTTAGTGCTATATTATAGTAGCAAGAGAAGGCAACTGTGGTCAAGGCAGCTGTCACAGAGATTGTCTTTGTAAGTTCTGACCTTTTTAGGGTACCTAAACCCCACAGTTTTGGCTTTTGTTTCCTTCTTCAGGCAAATACACTTCCAACAGAGTTTTAGAAACTGTCACTCCCTTCTAGAAGGTAGAACAGGAAATGTTGCATGCTATTGTTGTTATTGGCAGCCTTGCTGCCACTTTTTCTGACAAACCAGGCAGTGGAAAAACAAATAGAACAAGTGCATTCTTTTTCTGTAATACCAACAAAGATGTCTGTTGGAGGTGGAGAGTATGGACCCTACTGCTTCAGGTAAATGTGGAACTGTGAATGTGATAGAAACAGGGGTGGTTCTCCTCCAGAAAATTTCTTATGAAGGTTAATCCTCTGGGAACACATTCAATGGGAGCAGAGATGCAGAAAGAGATCTTCATTGATACAGATTTGTATATGGTTAGAGGAAATCCGCTCTAGCAAAAATAGAGAATTCCTATTGAATCCAAAGGTATTGAAAGGTTTGGCAAAATCAATGATTTACATATTTGTTTCTTCCACGGAAAAATGCAAAGTAAGCTGGAAGGGAGCCTAATTGGCCATCTAGTCAAACTTAACTCAGGATTTGAACTACTTACGGTGTTTCCATGAGATATTTTCTTGACTTGATGTCTTGGAGGATTTCACACTTTTTCTGGGCAATTTAGTACAGTTTTTTATTAAGTTTCTTGGTAAAAGATTGGGGGAGTTTTTGAATTTGTTAATTATCTATTTCAAAAATTTAGAGAAAGGGCATTCTTACTGAAGTATCGTATGCTTGACTTGTCCTAAATAAAATTCTGCATGCCGCACTAGAAAGGTAGTTACAACAAAGGGTTAAATTCTGTCACAGGAGAAGTGTTTCTGACTTGCCTTCAGATATTTACACATTAAGTATACGCTTGTTACCCTTGGCTCCCTTTATAGAAACAGGCACTTTTGAAGGATAATTAATCTTTCCTTTTCAGCCACTCAACCTTTGGGAGGTGGAAACTCGTGATTTCCTACAGTGATTTCTTTGAATAAAGAAACTCCACTTTGATCTGTTTCGTGCTTGTTTTGTAGGAGTATACAGGTAACGAAGTTTGGGATTTTCTTTTTTTTTTAGAAACAGTGAATTTTAAACACTCAAAAAATTATTTAATGGAAGTTTAAGGAAAGCAAGTTTCAGAGCCAAGAGGATTTGTTATTCAGAATAGGTGCCTTAAGCTGTCAGAGAGCCAAAATATTATAACTTAATCTTAATGCTCTATCATAATTTAGTTTAATGTTAGATATAAAGCATGTTCTATGAATTCTGTCTGAATAATACTAAAACCAATACAATTTTCTGGCAAATTATCTCAGATAAGGGATTTGTTTGAGAACACTGCAAACTCTCATGAAAGGAGACTGCATTTTCATTTCAGAGCTGCTTCCTTTGTCTGCAACAAAATTTCCAAGACTCCCAAGTGGACATTTAATGCCAAATTGAAATAAAAAGAAAACAAATTGATATATCTATCTTTGACTTCTTTATGTGTATAGGCCAATACATAATGTGATTTAGATCCTGATTATCATTGTCATTTTTCCTTGTTTTTGTAGCTGAGTATATATGCTTTTTCTCTTTTTTTGTTTAACAAGACTGGAGTCTATAATGCCACAAAGTTGTGCAGATTTACCCATTTCATGCGTTGCTTCTCACATGGGAGGTTTTTCTCTCATGCTTAATTCCTCCTATTACAAGGTGAAATGTCCAAGAGGAGAAAGTGCCAAACACTCTAACAGGTCTACAGTGATTTGATCTGCATCTTAACATCCTGTCTAGAGAGAAGGCCTATTTTAAATCAGCCGTGGGTTATTAATTGGAGTTTCTTCAGTGCAGGTTTTAGTTCATTAGAAGATTTTTATTGCACATGAGTAAACTTACTCTCAAATGCTACCAGCTGTACAAATCTAGAGGTCAAGCCTGTAAGCTATTTCACTCTCCAGATACTTGTTTAGTTTCATTTACTGATGCTAGTATTAAATAATTGGATCATAACTCCAGTAGTTTTATTTCTAATGGTGCTCAAATCTTTATGTGCAGTCAATAATATAAATCATAGGAGTTTCAAATTTTACTTTTTGGCTATTTTTTTGCCACTGGCTTTTCTTAGGACTTTCTACATTTCTCCATTCTCAAATTTAGTAGAGAGAACAGTAGTTAACAGGCCACACGAAACTCCAGAGTTACATACTAGGCAGTACAAGATTCGAAAAATATAAAATTTAGACCTAAGGCATCACTATGGTTTCTTTACTCACAGCATTAAATGATGAAAACTAAAATAACTTTTCAATTTAAAGTCATTCAAGATTTTGACAATGTTTTCTTCTATATCTCAAGCTTGTCTTGCATGCACCATTTTTTCCTTACCCAAGAAGGATACATACATCCAATTTCCTTTCTCTGCTTCCCTTGTTGTGCTGGTATATTTTTTCTAACAGAGAGAAAATGGACTAAAATGCTGCTGAGAAGAATTTTGCATAAATAAAGAAGAAAAGGAAAGGAATTCACTAGCTTTTTCTCTGGATTTTCAATTACTTTTGCTTTATTTTATAATTTCTGGTATCATGATAATATGTCAAGGTTGCTCTTTGTCAAGCTCTTGCAGCACCAGATGCTTTGAAAGGGTAAAGGTTGTTAATATTATTAACAGAAAACAAATTTCAGGATGTAGCAGATTACACCACTCTTGTCAGAATGGGCTTGACATGTCCCCAGGAGAGGGGGGAGAGAATGGCAAACAGTGTTTCTGACCAGTTTTACTGTATTAGTAAATAACATTTAGAGAATAAAAATTAAATATTTTTAATGGCTCCATAGGTCTAAAAATATTTAAAGACAAAAAATGTAGCTGCAAATGTTTGTCAAACAACATCCAGGAAATTATATTTGCTGGTAGTTTTTTCAGCTAGGAGAAGAAAACATCTGAATTCTTGGAAAATGATCCATTTTGAATATGCTGAGCTTTGAAGAAAAAAAAAAAGTGCAAGCTTAAAATGTACTGCCTTTTAGTAAGACTGAATTTGGCCTGGTTTTAGGTGCCACATTTACCTTATCTTATCATGTGCAATGTTCATTCATTGGTCTTTATACTTAACAAGTCATGTTTTATCTCTGGTAATTTGGCACTAACATATTCCTTGAGAATTCCTAAACTATTGCATATTTTCTCTAATGAAAGCACTGGTATGAAAAATATTTAGTCTTATTTGCTACCACACACCAACAAAGTACCAGGAATAGACTGGAATTAAGCTACTTTGCAGTCCCTGTGTGTTAATGCTGTTTACTTGCTAAGCTGCAGCCCCACCGGCGTGGGCTGCCTTTTTCTAAAAGAACCAGCCCCAACACTCCCTCTGGCTGCAGTATTCCTCAAACTAATGAGCACAGCGGTGCAGGAGAGGATTTCAATGCGACATCTCCCAGGAAACACCGACGAGAGGAGGATGCTTGTGGGTTCCCATGGCTCTTTCACACATATTAGGAATAATGATACTACAGTGCATAAAGTGCTGGAATTACATACTCTAATGAATTGGTATAATTTACATATAAAAACTTTTTCATTTGTAAAACTTCCAGTTCCTTTGCTCTTTTTGTGTTTTAAGCAAATGTGATTGATGGTGCTAACTATTTTGGAAGATATAGCAGGTGATAGACGGTGGATTTGAACATCTGTGACAGAGTAGCTGAAGAACTGCAGAAAACAGGTAATTGATTACAAGTATTTGGATAAAGTGTTGCTGTTTGGAGCCTGAGCCTCTAATTCACCTCACTTTGCTTCAGTTCTGCTTTACAGGAGGCTGCCAGTACTCTCCACAAAGCTTTGCTGTAATTTGATTGTAACCATATTAACTTCCTATCAAATAAGGATTGTAACTGGAATCCTGGCTAGCATCTTTCTGTCTGCTATAATTGTAGTCTCTCTATTAATATAAAGAATTAGTGAGTGCAAATACAGCAGTAGAAAGTTCTAGCCAAAACTGGAGTTGCAGTCTGGGTAGCTTCGATGTGCTCAGCAAGGACAGTTTACGCATAGTTGCCTGCTATGCAGATCACTGTTTTATCTCATCTTGGCACCGAAATGATTCAAAGGGCAATGCTGAGTTAATCTGCCATCCCAGGAGACCTAGTTTGGTGAAGTTTTGAAGCCTAGTTTTGAAGGCTATTAATTTATTCCTTACTGGCAGTGATTTTTTTTTTTTTCTACCCAACAACGATAAAGCCAATCAGTATGAGCTGATGGTCCTGTTTTGAAGTCAGAGCTTTCTGCCATCTGTCTTTCTGACCCTTGTGGTGATGCTCCCGGATGCATTTTCTCTTTCGGAGGAGGCTGCTGCCTGTTGCCTCACCTCAGGACAGCAGGCAGGGCTGCCGCAGGTTCACTACTCTCTCCACAGCCAAATTTTACCTTGTGTCAGGTCTGCCTTTACACAGGGAGAATACTTGCATTGCAGGAGTATGTCCCAACATTTTAAGACTCTGAAGCTTGTGATGTGAAATACTAACTAGACATATTATTTTAAACCCAAGAGTGTAATGACATATTTTCTGCACACTCTCACATGGTTCTGATTTTCAGTGCCAACTATGCATTTGACCCTGGATGAAAAAACTGTGTGACATTTTGGTAGACAATGTTCTTACTTTCTTAATATGTGGAGGCTTGCAGTAAATAATGGCTAGAGTAGGGCCAGGAAGACTAATGGATAGTGTGTAAAGATGAGGAGTACGGTGTGCCTGTTGGTTTGAACGAGATACGTTCAGTGCAGCCCACGGAGTCCTGACCCTAACTTCATGGCATCCAGCCCAGACTGAAATGTATTGCAGCAATAAATCACCAGAATTTGTTCTTCTTGACTGTGTTGAAGCAACAGACTGCAAAAGCTAGGACCACCAACTATGATCTTTCTGCATATCTTTTCTAACCAAATCACTGCTGCTTTTTATAAGTCACATGTTACTGAGATGACTGAGAACATTATCGGGTAAGCACAGGTCTGTGCTGTGCATCACCCAACAATCTGGGCTTGATTTGCAGTGCACCCTTATCTAGTTTCCTTGGGGAGTGTCTCGACATATTGAAACCATATTTTGTTGCTTTTCACATCTTCACAGCCCTTCAGCTCTTGCTATGAAAATTCTAACCATCACTTCCAGTTACTTAAAAAAACCTAAACCTTGAGACAAAGCACCATTAGAGCTTTCCCTAAACAAAAAGATTACAATTTAAAGAACACTTAATTATATTGCAAAAGTTTTCAGTTGTTGGAGCCTATGTTTTGCTGGACCAGACTCCTTTCTGCTTTTAGGCATCTTAAGAAATATTTTTCTTTTACAGCTTGTAATATTTTGAACTCTTTTTGTTTTGTTTTCTTAGGATCAAAAAGAGGACAAGATGACAGTCTTCAAAAAATTCAATTGAATTTCTTAGGAGTATTAAGCATATAGCCAAATTTTTCAGGTGGGGTGAGAACAGCAATACTTTGCCTATAAAATGTGCAATATTGAAGTATTCCTCTCTTTAAAAAAAAAAAAAACAAAAACCAACAAACAAACAACAAAGCAACAAAACATAAAGTATTTGATTCCTATTTAAAAAAAAAAAGATACTTCAAGCACTCATACAAGCACAGACAGCACTAATGTTCTTGTCCTGTTCCACTCTTCGGCAGATCAGGAGGAAGGTCCAGTAGTGAAAATACAAATACACATATTTGGATACATGTGTGTGTGTGTGTTTTGCTTCTCTAACCTCCTCTTACTGTGGTTGCTGCACTCATCACTCACACACATAATAGACACCCCTTATCCAGGAAAAGTGTCAGAACCAAATTTTATAACAAGTTGGGAGAGACTGTGCTGACCAGATACAGAGCATGGCCAGACAAACGTATCAACTGGTAGATATTTACATGCATCTGGCCCTTTTTTATCCTATTGTCCCTCTGTTTTCCTGCACTTCCTCCCCAGATCATCTAGATCTCTCTCTTTTCCCAGCTTTAGGTCCTCCCCTGGTGATGTGGCCTGGTGGATCCTGCAATGGCTCTGACAGGGTATTAATCGGGCTTCCTGATCCCTCCTCCTTCATCTATCTGTACTCCTTTCTGGGGATGCAAACAAGCTTTTTATTACATAACCTAACATATTGATTAGTGCTATGATAGAAGTCCAAAAGTGATGAAATATCAAGAAAAAAGATATAATCGTGTAATGCAGAAGTAATGGCCCTTTCTGAAACATTCATCAAGAGAGCAGTGTCTTATTGGGATGATGGTGACTTGAGTGGAGATGTTGGCCATGTTCTTATGGCACATCATCAGGTGTGGTAATAAAAGGTGACTTTTCAAAGTGTTTGCCACTAAGTCTCTCAGGTTCAGAGAACTGTTCCAGCTTTGGACATGAGTCTGAGCAATTTGGGCTGTCCTGCCCTCTGCCTTCTCTGCAGCCACAGAAAGGGGTTCTGTTATCTTTTCAGTCTTTTAGATCTCTGTTAGATATCCCCTTTATTGGCTTCCCTAGTCAGTCTGAAACTCTCCTGGATGGGCAAAGTTCTCCAGGAGCTGGTGTGTTTTCTCCAAAAGTAGTCCAGATTTTTGAGGAAAAATGGAATAGGAATGTACCAGGTCAGTGCTTAAGGCTTTGAATTTTTACAATAGGTTTTACACAGCTTTAGCTGACAATACCAGAGAATTTTGAGAAAGGGTTATACTGGGTTGGATTCTGCAGAGATTTGCTACTATAAAGTATTTAACACTGGAACACTGGAGAGCTGGAATTAATTGGGAAAGACTGTGGGATGAAGACGGTAAGTAAGTGTGTGAAGGTTTAACAGTTTTGGGGAGCCTGAACTGTAATAAGCTCATCCTGCTAGCTGTTAATATCACTGAAAAGTGAAGGACTCCTGCCTCTGTTTCTATATAAGCTTGGTGTACCATACCTCTGAAATATCTCTCTTCCTTACAAAATAAAACCAGAATATATTAAATATTTTTGATATTGTGGTCCATGGATTTCAATGTCTTCCACGTTACTGGAGGACACCAGTGTCATTTTTCCTCCTGGAACAACTATGCTTTCATTCCCTTAACAGGGAGCTTTTATGGGATTTTTTTCACATGCTTCCCACTCATTTTTCTCAATGATCTTCCAGATAAATTATTCAAAGGGTTTTGGCTGTAGGCTACTGTTGCCTTTTCTTGGAGTGGTGTTGCTAAAACACATCATGCAGTCCCTTAGGACATTTTCATGTGCCCACTATATGCAAAGACCTTTATTTAGCCTTTGAAAAGCCACTTGCACAATTCTCCAACCAAGTCTGAATATGTGTGTCTCAATAGTTTTATTTGAACAAAGCGTGTGTGTATGCAGAGCAGGTTTTGTATAAAAATAAGTCAATAGATAATATTTGCAGATGTCTCTCAACCTAGCAAAAGTTATCACTAGAAATCAGCACCCACTTTCTAATGAGATCCATTTATTTATCAGAGCTTCTAGTAAAATGTCACACAAATATCTGTGAGATTGCTCAGCTGACTTGGAAACTCATTTGAGCTGGTTAGCAGGAAAGTTTTAGCTAACACCAAGTGTGATGCAACATGAACACTTTTAGGGTTCTAATCCTTGTGCTTGTTTGCTTGGTGAAAAAGTTCCTGCCCACTGGAATGATTGCTCTTTCAGTGCCTTTAATCAAACATACCTGGAGGCCTCAAGATGAGAAAAATAAATATTTGAAAAAAAACCTGTCTGTTTGCAAGGTTCTCCTTAGCCTGGTTCCTCTCTGACACTTTCATTTTCCCCTTCAGAAACTTAAAAGGAATATGCAGAGATCCTGGACATCTAAAACCAATACTAAAAGGGCTAAGAGGCAGTGCTTGTGGGTTGTGGGAGGAGATTATAGGCAAGAATAGGGTAGACTTTCAAGGGTGTTTTAACCTTTATACATGCTTGACTGCTTTGAGCTCATCCTGTTTGGTAGAAAGAAAAAAAAATGAAACTAAACCAGAAGGGCAAAACTTTGTTACATTGAATAAAAAGGTTTAACAAACATTGTCTGTTTGTTCCTTTCATGGGGAGAAAAGGCTGGTCTTACATAAAATGCCTTAAATTCTGTTTTTACTAAGCCCAAGAATCGCTTAACAACATTTGTCTCAGAATGTTTAGTTATTTTTAAAGAGGAGATTTTATATGCTGTAAAAAAGGCTGAGATACATGCAACCTTGCAATTTTTGCCGCTATGGTTAATTTTACAGCATATTTATTGCAACATACATACAAAAGGGTTCTGTTTGGATCACTGGGTCAAGACCCAGGTTTTGCAGCCACAATGTCACTACATGTGCATTATCTCCTCCATAAGACCTGTGAAAGTCTCTGAGTAGCTAGGAGTAGTCAGACTAAAAACCTATCAGAAGTTTTTTTCAGTATTTCAATGCTGTAATGGTTACAGACCTTCATCTAATTTCCAAGCTACAGTTATTTTATCTTTTCTTACTAGATAATCATCCATTAATATATACTGTGAAAGAACTAAATTAACAGAAGGATATTGTAACAATTTGTGAATCCAGTTAAATTCTCCAGAGCAGAGCATACTGTGCCAGTAGAAATATTTGCGTGGTACTAAAAATTAATGTATGTGGAAGAACATAAATCAACTAATTCAATGTGAGCTTTTAAAGTTTCCACATGATTTTCACATCTCGCTTGAAGAATGTAAAAGATATGCTGGTAGTAATCTCTGAAAGTGCAACCAGGCACATTGTTCATGTGCTGTAGGTTATATTTTAAAACACATAGTGATAGAAATGACTACTTGTTTGTTATTGTCATTCATGCAAAGCCAGTGTAAAACTATTACTTTTACAGAGGCTTGGAAATGTAAATAGTTTTGAAGGATTGGAAGCATATAAATATGCATGTCTGAGAGTCTATTCACGCTGTGATGTGGCGATGGCGCAGACTGTGCTCCTTTCACAAGCCATGCAGGCACAGTGGGGCAGGGAGTTTCTCATCTGTGAGGGTAGGCACTTCTGCAGGCTTGTGAGGAAGATATACATCTTGATTTCTGAAAGTGATATGATGGCCCTGGAATACGGGCCAGGCTTTTTCTAAAGGGTTCCATACCCTTCTCTTCCCTGCTTCAGGGAAGTGAGTCATGGGATCTGCTGGTGTTTATCCGTCCCTCTCCAGCCCCCATGTTCCTCAGGGGCAATTGGTACATTACCCTGTACACTGATGTATCCACCAAGGTGACAAAAATATGCCCTTTGTGGGGTACTGCAGCAGACGGGTCCTTCTCCTGGAATCTTCTCGCAGCTGACTGACTGGCAGAAAGGAAGATGTGGAACAGGTTTGAACTGATTTCTTCCACACTTGGGGAATCAAGCTATGGAGTAAAGGTACACTTGGGTTGGGTGCAGCAACAAATGTGATACATATGCTAAAGTGGGGAGTCTGCTCAAATAACTGCACAGTCTGGACATTGGAACTGTCATCCATTTTAAACACTTTCTTATTTTGTGACAGCTCTTGTATGTTTTTATGTTTGCTTACGTAGTCAGAGAACGCCACCTTTTCTGCAAATAACCATATTTATAGAACAGCAAAGTGCAGAGGATCCCAGCCACAGATTGCACTGGTGCTGCAATGCAGGATGCATTCCTGAGGAAGGAGAATTTCAGGGGCTGATCATGAGTGTTGCTCACAGTAAGGTAATCTGTCTTGTTCTGCTCTTCAAAGTACTATGGAAGTACTTCCGTGGGGTTCCTTGTTTGTCCATTCTAGTTATTTCCAGGTTGGAATTAATGATGTTCAGCAGTTTAAATCTATCAGGATTCTTCACCACTGCAGGTCTTGATCCCACAAAATATGTTATGAAACCCAGACAGGTTCCTCTCCAAGTCTTTTGTTATGATTGTCACTGAAGTTTATGGCACCACTCTCAATCTACCCTTGTTTGATGTCCCCAGCCTCTACCAAGTAGCAGAGATTAAACTCTTTATCTCCAAATGCACTATGGCTTGTGCATCTGAAAGGGTATTTTGGTATCTTGACTAAGAAATGGAATCCTCCTGTACTTGTAAAACGTAGAGCTTTAAAGGAAGGCCGGGTAGATGAAGCTGAGGGTTCTTCTGAAACGTTCAGGCCTATTGCAGTGATTGTACCACCATGCCTCCTCCTGCTCCTCTCTAAAACGTTCATACAAGTAGAGATTTGTTCATGCAGGTATCTACAAAGAGACTTTTGTTGCTTAAAAAGAAGAGCTCTGCATCTAGAGAAATCACTGTACCTTGCAAGCTTTTGTACCTATCTTTTCTGCAGTTTAAAAGTCTCCGTTATCTGAGTGGGAAGAAAAAGAGGGTCACACAATAGAGACAGTTAGTTAGAAAGAACAGTGGTAAACAAAGAAGAGAATTTTGCCTCATATTCTATAGATTACATATGCTTGGTATAGTTATTATTTGCTTGATGTAATTATTCAGCCAGCATCTTGACAAAATTACATAGGCCTATACAGTATTCCAGAATATAGAAATTGTATCATAAAATGTAGTGCCAATGAATAATTTGATGATTCTTTTGAAAGATACAGTCTGACCACAAAGGTGCTTATTAAAATGGCCACAATGTATTATTTTTCATAGCAGGATAAAACAGATAAAAGAGTGGTATTCATAGCAGTGTTTGGGAGGTTTGGCTGTCAGTGGTCTTGTATTAGTGATGTGATAATGGGAAGTTCTACAGAGGAAAAGTGAGCAAAGAGGTGGCTTTTGATGCTGACATAGAAAACAGGCTAGACTGAATAATGATCTAAAGAGATGGTTGTCAGTGCCTAAATGTGCAGGGGGAGGGAGCAGGCTGCTATCTGTCAGCCTGGAGAATCTTCCACACAATTTTACTTCAGCACCCCAAGCTGGTTTCAAAATAGTTCAAAGTATTTTAAGAGAATAGTTCAAAAATATCCCCTATGACCCATATGTATCCTTTGCCTAATGATTTCCTGCCACCTCCTGTTCTTGTCCAGGACAGCTCAGAAGGAACAATGAGTACTGTTTTCTTGAAAAGATAAATCCTTAAATGAAGCATTTTCAGTCCTTGGAGAGTCCATTAGGTCCTATTTCTCCTCTGGTGGGCCTGCTTTTTTTAAAGACACATTAGGAGGGCAAAAAATAGGTCACAGATATGGTAGCATAGAATATTTCCTCTACATTATATGTGAGGATTTAGAGAAAAAGATGCAGATTTACATAGATTAACCATGACTAGGAAAAAAAAAGTCAAGTTTCCAACTCTAGGTCCTTGATTTTAAAGTTTTTTTGGACAAGGTTCGAGTAATTATTGAGGTAATTCCCTAGTATTGACAGTTCAATCCTGTCAGAACAGAAGTGAGATGGATTTGAATTGATGGAGTTTCATCTCTTTTCAGCACTCTCTTTCTTCAGTAGCTCTCTCTTCTTTCACTTGTGTACAAACGGAGAGGACACAAATCAAGGTCAGGACTGTTGACCTTTTGGTAGAGAGTTCCTGGGTTTTTTTGCCTCTGAGCAAAAGGATTCTCAACTGATTGGTTTGTGACTAAATTTGCAAACCCGGTGGGGTTTGGTCTAGGGCTTTGAATGGTGATATACTTTCCATAAAGTAGGTGAGGGAATGCTGCACGCTTTGTGTATCAAGGCATTGAGTGGAACATGTGAAATTCTTTGTCAGCACTAAGGAAGGCATAGGAAGTGAATAATCTGATTTAAACACTTGGGTGTTTATGGATGACTTCAAATGATCTAATACAGAGAAGTGCAGTTTGAGGCAAATATAATTCCAAGTGCTTGAAACACCATATCCAGCTCTGCTGCAATATCTAGATGCTCCTGTGAGCTACTGGGATATTGAAAAGCTCAGGAATAAAACATTTGACTACTCATATTTAGACTGACACTAGCCTTCAGAGAAGAGTAGTTTTCTACTGAGAGTTTCATACTGGAAAAGGCAAAACAGTTAAAAAACTAAATAAGAAAAACCATCAGGAGACGTAATACATGCCTGTTTCATTTGTAAAGATGTTAAAATGCTGTGTAAGATCCTTTTTTTGTACTTCACAGGTACACTTGCAGACCATTGGAAATATTTATAACCAATGAAAGCCACAGCATGTGCAGGGAATTTCTTTCCTATTTTTAAGTGTAACTGTCTAGAATACTTGAACAAAATTTTGTGTCTCTCCCGTTGTTCTCTGGTGAATAAAAGGAGAGTGCTCAGCTGTAAGTCCTGCCCTACACTGCTGAGTCTGCAATAAAAACCTCTTTGAATCAGGGGATAAGAAGAGCTACATACTGCTGGAGTTATCACAAGTTCTGAATGGCCTTGATAAACAGCACAAAGAAGTGCTTCCCTTTTGACAGACAGGAATGTCCTTGCTACAAAGTCTTGTACACAGTATTGCCAAGCCCTGATTTTATTTGTATGTTTCCAGATGATAATTCAGTAGCGATATTAATGAAGGATAATGTCCAAAGGACTTCTGTATACATGCATTTTGCTGCTCTCTCAGGTAGTCTGTCTGTAAATATTTGGAATTTTTAGAACCCACATTTAATCCTCTCAAAACTAGAAAGAGATAATATTTAGCTTAACAAAAAGCAAGTTATATGTCTTCTGGAATATTTACTTTTCTGGAAAAGCTTCTTGACCTTTAACTTATGTCATCTTAGCTCTGCTTTCAGTGTGATCTTTTAGGTTTCAGCAACTATTACATATTTATGGTACGGTAGTGCCTGAAAGGCTGTATACTCTCCTGTATCTGAGCACACCACATCCCTGCAGTGGGAAAACTTCTGAAGAGCATCCTGAAGACCTTGGGCTCTGAAAGACCAGGTAACCAGGTTAAAAAAAAAGAAAAAAAAATTAAAAATCATCTTTCAGTGTTTACTGTGGAACCAGAGGACAGACCGATGAAGTGAGTTGCTCAAGTTCAAATGAGAAGGCTGTGGTAGAATTTGGAATTTGTGAGTTCCTGACTATCAGCTTAACCACAGATCTCTCTTTTCTTGGATTACAGGTACTTCATCACAGACATGTCCAACCTGCAAATCTTGGGTTTTGGGGCAGGATCCAGGTGCAAGTTCCATGCTGGGGCTGTACTGCATCTCTGGCAGTGGGACTCTGTTGATGATGGTCTTATGAATACTCTGAAACCTCCGCTGTGGGATGGTGTCTTCAAAGGAACAGCTAGGCTGCTAGGCTTGGACTCCTCCAAGGAAGCCATTCCTTCAGCCCAGTGCTGTCCTGCACTAGAGAAGTAAGACTCTTTCCAGAGACATTCTCAGTCCCTGCTTCGGTACTACCCTGGCCCTCACTTTCCCAGTCCAGAGGCCCTCAGTCCTGTGTGGAGTTGGTATGTAGGTCATAGGGCTAGAAGTATGTAAATGCCTGCACTAGGCTGGATTAAATATCTGACATTACCTATGAAAGGAAAAACAACTTCTGCATAATTTCATGTATTCTCTGGGGGTGGTTCTTTAAACATTCCATAGAAATGCTTTATGTCCACCTCAGTTTCTTATGGCTTTGTAGGACCACATACTGGACATTTCCCAATAATTTGCTTTAACCATGTGAGATACTAGACTCCTTCCTTGGTTGCTGTTCTGTTATACCTTCCTTTGATGTTTATGGGAAGGTTCTCTCCCTCTTGCTCTCTAATATAGCTTTTTACTGGTAGCTTTTTATTGATGTCATGATCATTTAACTGCTGTACCATGCTAGTGAACAAGAAAGCAATATTGAGGCATGAAGTCCTACAGTCTGCCACTATCAGTGCCCTTTTCATCCACCAAACACAACCTCCCTCACTATTGCCCAGCTGGGAGGGAGCCACAAATCAGCTGGGGAGGAGAGTCCTGCCTGCAGTGATGGGGATAGGCAGGGCTGCAGCACACCCTGCCCCATGTACCCCCCAGTAAAAGTGAATCTGAACAACTGCACATGGGTATAAGTTGATAAATCGTGATGGGAAATAGGTTGAAAAGATTCTTACTTTTTACATTTGTTTTCTTCCCAGCCAGTTTATGCTCTTCTGGTTGCACTGCTGAAATGCTTCAACAGCTTTTGATGACAAGAGAGTAAGAGGTTGCATGAAATAGCTGTTCTGCTCTGAGTTCCCTGCCCCTGAATGGACGATTATGGGGGAACCTATATCACAAGAGAAGAGTGTTATAAGATCCCATCTGTGTAGTTGAGGCTGAGCCCTGATTTAAAATCGGCTCTTAGCACAACTCAAGTCCAAAAATAGATGACGTATATTTATTCATACTTTAACTGAAATGAGCACGCCAAAACCAACTTTGTTGTAAAAGCATAACAAAAAATGTATTTCATTTGCTGTGTGCCTTTGTCCTATCAATGCACAATTGGTTTCTGGTTTACAAAAACAAAACTAAATGAAAAAAACTAATAAGAGCCAGTATCAACACAATTGTCCTGATACAACATGTTCACATCAAGGGATCAATTTAAAAATTGTGTCAAAGACAGAATATGCTGAAAACCTTTCTTCCTTGTGAGTTTAGTCGTAATTTAGGCTCCCATAAAAATAGATTTAGCTTGCTTCATTTACATTAAAATATTTTCTGGTGAAAATTTTCCTTTTTTTTTTTTCACCCCCACATTTTCCTCAGTTTGGGTCATTAAGCTTTCTGGAGAGAAGACTCAAAGTGTTCAGTCCGAAAAATATTCTGGTCCTATTGAAATAAGTGGCGAATCTGACCAATTCACCACTGTAGATTCCAGCTGCCACTTTATTCTCATCTCAGATGAGGGAACACACATGAAGTAGGGCAGCAGACAGATGAAGAGAAAGATATTTTTTGTGCTCTGTGGTTTATTGGCTTCAGAGTTTTTCAGATGATATTTTAAGAAAAAAGATCATCCTCTGTTCAAGGTGCTTTGACTGTTTATTTCTTAAACAGGGGAAGTCACAATATTTCTGAAAGCTGTCTGAAAATGCTGAAGAAAAGAGGGAGGGAAGAAGGGAGACTATGGCTTATCTTAGAGACACACTTCAGGTCCATGTTTTAGCATATATCCAAATCTATACCACAAAACTAAGCCTTTAGCATTACTGGTTGAACACCTTGCTGCTTCTGAACCATGGTACTCTGAATATTGTAATCAATCAATTGAAGCTCAACTTTACACTCCTTTTTGAGTTCATTAAATCAGTTCTCATGAAATACTAGAAAGCAGAGCACTGTTGAACATTGAGATCAAAAAATAATGTTAAAGGATTTGAAGACATTTGAAATTCATGTCAGGCTTTATAAAATATGCAAAACATACCAAAACAAACAACTCTACCACCAAGCGTGTTCTGTTCCTTCTAAGCAAAGCATATATTTTTGATAAAGGTTAAAATATTGAGTGTCCTCACAAGTATGTCTTCTATCTTGGTTAATGTCTTCTGTTACAATATGAAGGTATGGATGCTAAACTATGCATTTGTTTCCAGACATGAGAATTTCTCCCCTTTGGAGTAACACAAAAGCAAAGGTGGATTCTGCCCTTCCACAGTGCCACTGTGTGCTCTGCAGTCTGTGCACTGCAGTGATGGAGAGCAGTGACACCCCACACTCACATGCCTTTATCACTGCAACCTCATCTGACCCTGTTTTTAGGACGGTTGAAAACTGTGCTACTCTCTGTAAATGCAGCTCAGTCTGTGTAGAGAGGAATTTGGCCAGCCATGGCAGTACCACAGATGTAAATAATTCTGATGTTTTCCCGTGACAAACTTGTTCACTGCATTTTTGGACTGGATCCACTCAGGGAGAGCCATGTTGGCTTTTTAAAAGCTGTTGGACACAAAGTAACGCACTATATGGGGTTTTTTTGTTTTTTGTTTTTTTTTGGTTTTTTGGTGTTTGTTTTTTTTTTTTTTTTTTTGTTTTTTTGGGGGTTTTTTTTTTTTTTTTTTTGTTTTTTTGGGGGTTTTTTTTTTTTTTTTTTTGTTTTTTTTTTGCTGATTGTCTGTGCCACTTTCCTCTAATGGTATTTCTGTTAGCAGTTCTGGCCATAGAGGTTTTGAGGCAGCTATCTCGTAATCTAATTCATGTCAATTAGTTGTCAGTCCAGACAAAAGCCCTCTTATTCAGTTTGTGTAACTAGTTCCCAATAAATCTTTCTTGTGCTCTATCAGCACATATGGTAGCATTTTTTTTCAGTCCTCATTTTGTAGCTTTTATCAACAGCTCCTCTCAAGAGACCAAAACCTCTTTCTCACTCTGTCTTTACTTTGTATATTCTTACCCACGAAAGTAATGTAATAAAGTGTAAATGAGTGACACTGAGTAATTACACACATCTCTCTTTTATTTAACATGTAAGGAAGATTTTATATATATGAACATATACCACTTAACTCTTTATTCAGGAAAATTGATCAAAGTGAAGATGACATGTTCCTCCATGGGATTAAGATACTGAGTGAAGACGTTTTTAGGGACCAAAAAAACAAATAAACAAAGAATGGAAATTTAATTTCTTAGAGTTAAGTTTGGCTCATTTAGTAATGGTGTGTGGCTTGCCCGGTGGCTGGCTCATGAGTGAGTCTAAAGATTTACTGTTTGAGCACCCAAATTTTCTACTTTAGTTGGTGGCTTTGATCATTACTGTGATTAACATGGGGGCAGGATGAGCTGAGTGAAAAGACTTTGAAAATGAAGCTTCATACAGAAAAGTGTGAACAACTGAAGTTCAGCAAACCAGTGTTGTGGGAGAGTTAAGGCAAGAAAACTTTGAAGAGTTTGTATGAGCTAGGGAAGGTAGAACCACAAAACCCTAAAAGATAGTATCATAACCTCACTGTCAGTTTTGCCTTATTTTGCATATGTTGGGTCTGTTCCCAGATGGGAACCTTGAGCCTGGGTGGTTTTGGTCAAGTTCTGGCCCCTATTTGAAAGAAATGTGTCTCTGGTAGTGAAAAGCAGAAAGAGGCTAACATGAAAGATGCTCCTTCCTGAGCTCAAGAAGAAAGCGGGAAACCTGCAGGGAAAAGCCCCTGGAAATAATTGAGTTTTATTGCATTTAGGCCTGTAGAAATAAGGGAGAAAAATGGTACTAGATGGCAGAGACAGAAGCTACAGTGTCAGTATGGAGGCAGGCAGATATCTTTTCCTGGTAGCCCTTACTGCCACAAATCCTTGCTGCATGGAGACTTGAATCTTAAGATAGAGGCTTCAGGATTGTGTTCTTGAAAGGCTAGGAGTTTAATGGCCAATGCATGTCAGAGAGGAGCCAAGGGAATTGGAAATAGTTGGCTGCTCCTCCTGAGAGGGAAGAATAATCTGCCAGCCAGCCTCAGCATTTCACACAAAGTGTGGTCATGCCAGAGCCTCACGTGAGGCTCTGCAGAACAGTTGCCAAAGGCCAACAGCTCCTTTGGTTTCACTTTGCATTGGTGATTCCTGTGAACTGTAACAAATCTGAGCAAGGATCTGGGGATGATCTGAAAGAGATGATTCCTGTCTTCCCATCTGAATATAAAAATCAGATATGAATCAATACATCCCAAAGGTGAAGAGTTACTTAAATAATATTAAGAGATTGTTGCTATGCTGTTATTGAGATGCCCTCAGCTGTAGAATGATGTTTAACATGGATGTTGAATGCAGGTGAAATCAATTTAACAAATACTGTGTGAGCGGCTACCTCATGAGAAAACTTTAGATTCAGACTGACACATGTTGACATAGTAGGAAAGACAGAAGTGTCAGAAGGGTTAACACGTTCTAGAAGGTGGTTTAGCAAAGAAAATAAACTGTCATGTGTGCCCTCTAAGGGCCGGATAAGTACTAATAGTTACTTATTTAGCTAAATTTTCAACAGCTGAATCAACTCTGTAACCTGATAGTCTGAAGACAGAAAACATTTCTTCTTATGTTTAAAACTTGTTGATTTACAGGAGAGCTTTCTAAGATAAATAATCATATCAAACTCAATCTAGACATCATGGTACAACAGCTAAGTCCACAGAAGTTTTATGTACTGCTTTGATCTAGTCTATTTCCATTCTAAGTAGCCTTGAAGATGCAATTTATTTTCTCAGTTCTACCACGTGCAAAATAATTATAGTATTTCTTTACCTCATAATTAAAGTTGGGAGTAATTGGCATCTATTCAGACTCCTCAGAAAAACATACTCTGCATACAGGTTAGCTGGCATAATCACAGTTTTCCTGCAGTTAGAATAAGTGGACCACTTGTGCCTATGTTTATTGATGAGAAATTTGTATAACTGCTGATAACAGTTTTGGTAACAAATTGCAAAACAGAAAGGTGGTTCTAGGCAGGTTGTATAAACAATGTTAACTGCCTCATGTTATCTGCCTACCATGGAATCATGTAGGACAGTGGATTTACAGAAACCACCTCTGTTGTACCCAGCTTGCCTCTTTCCACAGTTCAGATGTTCCTGTTTTAGTTATGCTGGGTGCACATCAACGAGATTTCAGACACTTAGGATTCAATGCAGTATTGGGAGAATCTTCAGCAAAATTTATAATTCCGATATAGAAAATGTGTCCGTGACATCCTTGGAGACTTTAGAAAAGTTTAGGGGGTACAGACATTGCAATCTGGCAGCAGCTGCTGTGTGAGCACCCTTCAAAATGATACCAGCTGAAGGAAAATGAGGAAAAAAGGAGGGCTGAATAGTGATAGGAGAGAACTTAGGTAGAGGCCACAGCTTCTTTATCAATTCTCAACCAAAGAGAATAGATTTATGGGTCAGAAACTTTAGTCTGTCTTGAACTTGACTGCTTGCTGTAACATTGGAAGACAGAATCTGCTGTGCTGGTTCTAAATCTTGAATACAGATTCTCGATTTCCAAAGGCTGAATTTCTTACATAGTTTTAGGCTTATAGAACATGGAAGTTTTGATCTCCAAACTTTTTCATGTTTCACTGGTGTCCTTATAAACCAAGTAGGTATCATATTATGTGACACATACTCTTATTGAATCAGAGAGGTAGTGTGTCAGTCTTTTATAAAATGGACCATATATCAAAAAAGGGATTTAAGGCAGTTTGCAGAAGTGGATCAGTATTTGTGGAACCTAAATTGAAACCAAAACCAAAAATCCTCCAGTATCCTAGCACCAAGAGCATAATCCGATTTCAGCAACACAAGTGTAATTTTTTTCTTCTGTGTGTAAAACACAGCTTTCACAGAATATTCTCTGTTGGAAGAGACCCACAAGGATCATCAGCTCCAGCTCTTACATGAATGGCCCATACAGAGATTGAACTCATGACCCTGGTTTTGTTAAAAACATGCTCTAACCAACTCAGCTAAGCTCAGGGGAAGTTCATAAGGAAACAGCTGCTGTTTGAAATAATAACCTTGGTAGTGTTAATTAGGTTTCTTCACTTTGTTCTGAGAGTCATTAAATTTAGCTACGCTAGTTTTTGGTAATTTTTCTGTCCAGTTCTCTTCAACTCATTCTGTTTTGAATGAAGCCCGTGGTTATTTCATTAAAATGAGTAATCAGAAGTTGGTTGTGCCATTTAAACATACCATTGCTGACTCTGATCACGTAATCTACATTAAGAACCAAAAAGTCAACTGGAACAGATAAAACATGCTAGTAGCAGTGCAAATAAAATCAAAGCTGCATTTTATGAAGTTTGTTCTATAAAAATACAGAAGACTAGACCTTTGAAAGACATATTATTGCTCTCTGCAGCTTAATCCAATTGAGAGGCTCAAAGATCTCTCAGGTAAAAAGTAAAAATAAAAATTTAAAAAAAATAGTTACTTCCATAAAACTTCTGTGACCAGAACTACTGAGGAATCACTGAAAGGCCTGTATAAATTTAACTCATGAAAATCAGTGTGATTTTACTGAATTTGTATTTGCAGGAGTAAAAGGATTGTTTAGCACCCTGTTTGAAGAAGAGCTTTTGTTCTGGCCCATGCACATCTTATCCCATCCCATACTGCTTTAATACAAAGCTCATTGAGATGCACTAATCAGGAAGTACCTTCCAAATTTGTAGCTGAATGACATGGTAATTCCACTCTATTGCACTCTGATTGTATTTTTTCTATGTAGCTCTAACTGATCTGAAATGGATAAGGCTGGATTTGAGATATATCCCTTAATGTTGATTGTCTCGGTCTCAGAAGCAAATGGAGATGACCTTTGTATACAAGTACATCTTCTCTTCACCTTACCTATAAAACCAGTCTTCTGTAGCAGAACAAGTGGGAAGAGTAGAAACCAGTGAAGAGTATTTTAAATTATTTTAAAATTTTCTGTATATCCCTGAATAAAACAATACCTGTCCTTCAACATTGTTTTCCAACACTTTCAACTAGTATTTTAATGTCAGAAAAAAAAAAGAAAAAGAAAAAGTCAGAATCATCTAAATTTTCCCCTAGTAAGTTTGAATACTTACCTCCGAAGGCAAAATGCTGAGGTCAAATATCTGAATGGTACTAACTGCAGCTTTTATAAGACATTTGTAGGAAATCTAAATTTTGAATTAAATAGATTAACAATTGAACAGTTTAATGTGAAAGGAGTAAGCTGTCTAGCTCCAAACCACATGTTTTTATTCTGGTACTTCTCATTGGCCATCTGTTCTTTGTTGTCTGTCCCAGTTTCACCAAATGTCCCAAAAATTACACTCAGCATGATGACTTCACCTACAAAACTGCAAGAAGGCAATAGCTCTGTCAGTCAAAACTAGTAAACAACCTTCTCTTCCTTAGCACTTCTCTTTGTCTTCAGTGCTGGAAACAAGGAATGCAGATGAATGCCCCAGATTTTGGTTCCAGTTGTCTCTTTTTTTAAACTCATTGAACTGTTTCACATGGTGGTAGGAAGACGAAAAAAATGAAGAGAGTAAGAAAAGTAGCTAATGGAATTGGTACAATGGGCAGCATTGCTTTACAGAGAACTCCTGCAACTTGCAGAGAAAAAAAAATATTTTTGATCAGTCAGGGGAGAATCTTCTTCTAACTTCCTTTGTTCGCTTGTTGCTTTTTTGAGTTTAGAAAAAAATGTAGATGTTTGTTAGATAAATTTTAGTCAGCTCATATTATAGGAGATGAATACTGCTCCTAAAATCTGTTAAAAGTCTGAGTCTTCCTCCTTTAGGCTGTGGATTTGCACATGGCAAAACACTATATTCCACACTTCCACAAACTTCCCTATTCTTCCCACGTATAGAACTAGTCCATCTTCTTTCTTGTTTGGCTGATCAATTCAAATTCACCTGGCACCTGCATGCGGGCCAAGGGACATCTCAATTATGTCAGGGATGCAGAGAGGTGATGGGGTCTGACCTCAGGTGAAGATAACTGCAAGGGATGCGAGAATCTATTGAACAAGACATAGCTGGAATTTCTGGATGTGACTGGTAACAATGCACGAATCTGACAAAGGCTACAGATAGCACTGTGAAGGCAGGTTGGATTTCACAGATGGTTAAGGGAGAGTTGCATGAGAAATGTCTGCATAATAGGAGGGAAAGATGTGACCTTCTGGGCACAATTTGTGCAAAGCTAGCACTGTCTGGGTAACCGTATCCAAAACATCATAGAAAACCAGGAACATTTAGATAGTGGTATCGAACCCACCAAATTTGGGTACAGATGCAGAAAAACTGGGACTAAGGCAGAAGAAATAATTGTGGTTATTTAGTTGTGAAAGGTCAGAGATGACAAAAGGAGGGCAAGAGCAGAGAGGTCAAGACACAGGAAAAGATATGCAAAGGTATGTAAGGGGGGTAATTGGGGCTGCCCAGGGCTACCTCTTGCTCACCACATCTTTGAGCAGGACAAGAAACCAAACCTGTTTCTGGCCACAGCTCAAGTTGAACCTGCTTTTTTTGACAGGAGGACTGAGCAGACGAGTGGGAGCACCAGTACATGCTCCAGGAATAACAGCATCGATGTCCTGATGTCTTAGAAGACTGCACAAATCCTTGCACCTGGACTGTCACAATGCCTCATTTCATCAAGTTTCTTCCCAAGAATTAAGCTACTACCTTGTCAGTTTTCTGTCTCTGAAATTTATTTCAGTGTTAGCAGTCACTAAACTGCAGAAAAACACTTGACTAACCCTTGAGTTATAATGACACTATGATACTCTCTTGTTGCTATTTAAAGTATTTGTGGGTGAAGAACGTGCGTATCAGTGAGAAATGCCTATAGGTTAACTTCAGTGTCCTGGTGAGCTCTTAAGATTGCAGATATCTCCTGCTTGACTTCTGGAAACAAAGATATTTTATACTTTGCCTGTCAGCGAGATTTTAAGACAATGAAGAGGTACGTCCTGGTTTCTGCCTTCAGTGGGAGGAGGAGCCTGGTGCCTCAGAGGATTACCCACAGAGGGCTGTTCATGCCGGAATGCATCTGGGGCTGGCCATCACAAAGAGCTGAAACATCACACCTCGCAGGGCGTAGGTGTTTGAGGTCAGCAGCTCATTAGACATTTCTGTACACTGGGAAACCAGATGCTGCAGTCCCTCATTTCAGGGTAAATGCCTTACTGAGCGGGGCTCTCCTATTACATGAAGGAAATAGCACCACCCATAGTCAGGCAGTCAGCCTGAAAGGGAAGAATTTGGGTCCCCTGACCTCTTCAGGCTGAAACATTCATATCCCACCTCCTGGAGTGAACGGAAAAGTCCTGACTTTGCAGATGAAACATGAGGGCTCTCAGGAAGATGAAGGAGTTTTCAACTCAGCAGAAGCATTTCACATAAGAAAGCTCCTGGAGAGAAAACTGCGAGGTCCATACGTGAGCTCTCAGCAGCTGTTTGGCTGGAAGAGCAGCGCTTTATGTGTGATTCGGGGCTGTTTGGGTGAATGACGCATTCTCCCAGGAGGTCTAAAGGATTACGGTACTTTGGGGATCTGGCAGATCAGCCTGATCACCCTCTGGCTGAGGCTGAGCCCATCTGCTCTTGCACAGATGTTGATGGGTGACTCATGCCCAGCGGCAGAAGTCAGGAAGTCATGTGGGTTTCGTTTAGTTGTCTTTCTACTTCAGTCCAGGTAGTTTGAAAGCATCCTTATTTGGTAAGATTATTGTGATTCCCTTTGGTGGATGAATCAGAATTGATTTTGTATTGGTGCTGCCTCATACACAATCTTAGTTGTGTGACATGCTTAGCATGTTTTTTTAATACGACTGTCACTTTGTCTTATTACAACTACAGAAAGTTCAGTATCTCACAGGAATCATACTGTGTGGAGGAGAAAAAGAAAAAAAAATTGATATGTACAAGCTGCATTACAGAAGCTAATTATATTGCATATAACTTCATGTTTCAGTCACTCAAAAGTTACTCAAAGAGACATAAAGGTTCCCAAAAGGAAACATCAGAGATTTATTCTTAAGGTATATTTTCTGAAAATTATGTAAAAGGCATCAGTTGCACCCAGCAAAACAAGATACTCTTTTACATGTTGCTTCCCGGGGGAATGGGGCATGTACCTTCTTTTTCCTTGTTTATGTGCAATTTTTACTGTTACTGATTTTGTGCCTCATCCCTACGTTGTGTGGTAGAATAAACAAATTGCACTGTAAATCTTCTCTTTCAGAGATACTTATGATGACTTATGATACTTCTGATCATAGATACTTATTATCATTTGTCACTTTTTGTTGTCTAGGCCTAGTTATAAAATTACAAACTTGTGGGTTAGCACTTTCTAAATAGGCATAAATTTTTACTTTTCTTCTCATTTTTGAACTCTTTTTCTCACTACTTTTGTAAGACATTTCAATTTAGGAACTCAAATTTACCATATTTTACCTGTCTTAAGAAGCACTGAAATCTTGAGATGTGAAATCTAGTTTCTGTCTAGCTGACCAGAAAGTCTGTGAATGGTGTGTGCCTCATTTAGGGCAAGTTTTCTCCACTTATATGATACTCTTTCTACCATTGTGAACCATGTCAGCCAGTAAAAAATTAGAAGCTTTTACGTTTCTATTTATATTGAAATTATTTTAAATGCTGTTTCTCTGAAAATATGCTTATCTTTAAAATCTAGCTCTACAGCAGGACTTGCAACAAAAGAAACCTTGCTTACTTATAAGTTAAGGTCTCTTCCCTTCCGACATAAATACTAAATAACCTCTGTGTTCTCTACTAGCAATTAATGTGTGTTTGCTCCCTTTTTATCTGCACAAAGAAGACATTTCTTTTATGATTTTACTTACTCATCCTTATGGTAATTAGAGATGTAACATAATAAGTCCTTAAAATAACTAAACAATCTTTGAACAATTTGAAAAAAAAAAATTTTTACATAAGTGATGTTGGAACTTCACAAAAATGTTATACATTTTTCCCATCAGAAAGTTCAGCACCATTGTTTATTTGTCTGTATGTGTGTGTGGGGGGTTTGCATGTATTTTTTTTATTTTTAAATTTTATTTACAAGAAATCATTTTTCTCATACTATTATTCTCCACTAGTGAGAATTTGGTTTTCTTAAACAAACCAAAAGCTTACAGTCCAGCCAGAATTTTTCATGCAAATATGACATTAAAATTTCATTTTGTGTGTGTGTTTATAAATGTTAAATTAGCTGAGAAATAAGTCAAGCAGCTGAAAGACAATGAACTTAGCTTCAGAGAGTTCATTAGACATTCCATAACATTTGAAATGAAATTACTAAAACTCAGTCAATACATTTCCACTTGCTGGATTTCCATTCTTTTCACTTCCTTACACAGCACAAAAGAGAGGGGAAACAAGTGAGCCTGCCAAGGTGGTGATAGGAAATGTCACTGCCCAGCCCAGAACTGAAGTTTCTCTCTTTTTCTGAACTGGTGATTGTTAAAGAACTTACAGTTCTGCTGGTCAAAAGTGCTAAATACAGGGTAAGATATAATTTTTAAGTATTCAAACCCCTTCTGGTTTAGTGATATGAGGCAATCAGCAAAAAAGGTCTTTCCCAGAACGTTATACAGAGTTACAGAAATTGCTTTTAAGTGGGCAAAGTGAATTTGACCTTCACACATGAGAAGTAGAAGGCCTTAAATGGAGTATATGATTTTAAGCAACTGTACTGTAACTAAGAATATCTGTGTCAGATGTGTAAAAGGATGTGCTGGATACCTAAATAAGGCTTGCTGGGACCATGTCTCATTAGGTACAGGTATTGTGTCTTTCAACCTACATGGCCATATGTGTGTGTGCCAGATGAACAGTTTTATATATTCATACAGATCTCCTTTATTTTCAAACTGGTTTTGGTAGGATGACAGTGTAGTCAGAATTCTGGGTTGCTCTCAAGCCTCAGGAAGCATGGAGAAGCTTCAAGGAATCAGGCAGACTGGATGGATGCAGAGCAGACAGAGCTGCCAGGTGTGGAAACAGGAAGGCAGCAGAAGGGAAAATTTTCCAGAGTTTATTATCTACTTTTCCATCTGAGTCCAGGCAGCTAATTGGGAAGCGTGGGAGAGGAGAGATACCTTAGCCTTAGCCTGAGCCTCTGCACACAGGCTGGAAATGTTCTGGACATGCTGGTCATTCTCTTTTTCTCCTTGAGCTGGGATACCGTATTCTCTGTTAGTGAGAAGGAAAAAGGGTGCCTGAATTTTACATCAAAGTTGAGAAATTAAAAGAAGCTAAATTCAAAGGGGAAAGAAATTCCTTATTGGGAAAGTGAAATGTCTGTGTGGGTGGTGCACAGAAATGGAAGGGATTTTGCTGCTTATAGTGGTCTGAAATGTAGGTGTCTGTGATGATTCCATGGTCAATTGACTGTGATGTCTCTCCAGAAACCAATGAATTTTATTTTAGACTTGTATTTTCAAAGGGAATCAATTGCATTGTGATGTATGTATCCCTTTGTAATGATTATAGAAGGAATCCAGAGCAGTAAGTTACCCAAATGCTTTCCTTTTGGATAGCAAACATTCATAGAGGTGAATCCCGCCCCTGATGAGAAAATGAGGCAAGCAGATGTACATGATGTATCTTTTGGAGGCTGAGTCAATTTTCAGACTTAATTTTGAAGCAAGCATCACTTCTCATGGCTGCAAAGTTGTTTTATAAAGGAAATCCGCTTTCTTTGCTACTCAAATATAGAAACTGGGTCACCTTTTAGGTCCATAGAGCAGGGAGAATCTGTCTTTCAATGCTAAAACCGAAAAACCAAATCAAACCCACAAAAAAACCCCAAAGAAGATAAAAATATTTTTATTTTCCATATCCACTAATCAAAACTGATATATAAAAATAATAAAAGATAGTTTAAGGAAGAAGAAGAATGAGAACAACTGCAAGCTATGCAATTTTATGGCTGATAAATGCAGTTTATTGAGATGTAGTTTTGTCTGTCATCTTTATTTGATATTTGGGAGAAAACAAACCCCCTCACAATGTGTATTTGCAAATGGCATATTTATTTAATACATGTAATAATTTAAGTTTCCTACCAGAGGACTATAAAATTGACATTGGTAAAGCTCTCAAAAAATTCCTAAAGATTTGAAGGATAGTGAACACTAAAATTATTCATCAAATAACTATATTTTAATTCAATTTTAACAGTTATGAAGCTTGCAAAAAAAAGAAGGTAAAAGTTCAAGCCTACTTAGCAAATAAGTACTTGATTAATTAATGGCTTGATTTGAAGAAACAATAGGTTTTTGGTAAAACCAGCTTAGGATACAGTAAATGAAGAGCTTCTTAGTACTTGTAGTGCTTGTGAGCTGGGCAGAGCAACCTATTAATCTTGTGGAAAGAGATTGTTTCTCCCTTATTTAATCAATTTTCAAAAGCAAGCAGCATCTCAAATTGATTAGTAATATTGTCTGAAGCAATGCTGGAATAGAAAATGGCTTTGAATTACATTTTCTTTTCTGTTATTTTTAGAGACATTGTTCATTTTTTCCCCACTTTGCAGCTCGAAAGAAGAGAAATCCAGTAGGTAATTGGTATACTTCAAAGAGGGTAATGAATGTGATTGATAGCAGACATGATGTGAAGAATTATTAAAGCGACAGTTTGTTGGCATGTGTGGGAACAGAGTAAATGATGGTTAACCATTTGAATGCAAAGGGCTAGAAGGAAGGGGAAATGACTGGTGTGTAACTTTTTGCTGTAGGTCTGCTAGAGCAGTCCTTAATGGGCAATGCAAGACTGCAAAACCTGGAGGAGCCCTTAGGGCTGTTTGAGTCGGTACTGGTACACTTTGTTAAAGTCCTCACACTTTCAATGTCATATCACCTTCCTGGAGACAGTGCAACTTGGGCTTCTCCTGCTGTTCTCACATTACTGTGCATCACAGCTTTGATTTTTGGACCTTAGAGTCATAGAAATGTAGAGTGGTTTGAGTTGGAAGTGACCTTAAAGACCGTCTAGTTCCAACCTCATTGCCCCATCCAAGCTGGACCCGGACACTGCCAGGGATGGGGCATCCACAGCTTCTCTGGGCAGCCTTTGCCACTGCATTACTACTCTTACAATAAATAATTTTTTCTGTATATGTAACCTAAATTTCTGTTCTTTAAATTTGTGGCCGTTACTCCTTGTCCTATCACAACAGTTCCTGACAAAAAGTCCATCTCTGGCTTCCTTGGAGGCCACTTTCAGATATTGGAAAGTTGCCATGAGGTCTCCACACAACCTTCCCTTTTCTGGGATGAACAGCCCCAACTTTCTCAGCCTGCCTTTGTGGGAGAGTTGCTTTAGTCCTCTTATCAGCTTCATAGCCCTTCTCTGGCCTTGCTCCAAATCCTCTGCTGTTATTCATAGAAAGACTTGGGAGGATGCTGAACAGCTATCTACAAAACAACTTGGGGAAAGAGAAAGCTGTACAGTATCATGGCATGAATATTGTAAACCTATCTTTTGCCATAATTTTTGAATCACATATCAGTACTGTTGGTCACTTTTCCCACTTTTAACACACAGAACCCTTTTCCCTTCTCATTGTGCAGCCCTTAAGTTCACAGTGAGAGGGATCTGTGTTAACCAATAAGGAAGATGGGAATAAATCTCACTGACTTCATTATGTCAGTGATGGAAGGGGCTGTCATGGCTGGGAAAAACATCTCTAGTCACAGACACAAGCTATTCAGTAATTTCTGCATGAAAGTATAATGTTCAGTCTTCACTGGATAGGGTAAATCAAAGGGCAGAAAATTCAGTGAATAAATCCAGGCATTGATATGTAATCTTGTTAACAGTAGGAAAAATATGAGTGATAGACAACAATGGCATGACATTAGGAGGATTTCATTGATATTTAATCTTATTTTGTCCATTCTTAGTTAATTTGATACACCTCATTCTTGTCTGAGTAATCAGAATTATTTTGGAAATTGTATTGTTACTTTCTTATCAGAGTAAGAAATGGTTTAGTAAAAAGCCAAAGCTTGCCAAGTGACTTGATTCTAATTGTCTCTTTCTTTGATTTTAGGCAAGAAAAATGAACAAAAACCTCTCAAGAGACTTACATTTCAGGGAGATTAAATACTCCCATCTAATAAATTATCGTTTGTAATTTGGCTGTGGTGGTTTAAATGATGAATCACTTTCTTCTGGCTACAACTTACATATTGAAAATAAATTTTCTTCACTATTAACATAAAAATATGATAAATCATACCAAAGACCCTTCAGAAATCTTTTTAAATATCATTAAATTTTATTTAGACAGTCTTCCGTATCATTAATAATAATCACTATCAGTGTGTCTTAAAATGCTGATGACATTTAGTGCTGAGCTCAGTTTGCTCCCACAGGGTAATTTCTCAGCATCGTTTGGCTTCCCTTTGTATCATCTGAGCTGTACAAGGTAAGTCTGCTGCCCCAAAAATTTCTCTCATGATTCATTTCGATTGCTGCAGGGCTGTGGCAGGAACATGATGGAAACAGGGAGCCACAAGTGGATTTTTGAAGATGTCTCTTTGTTTTTCTGCCTCAAGCATATCTTGTGAAAGGAGAAGAATATTTCCCAGTACTTGATCTGTTGTTTGACCATAATTTGCTTCTCTTCTCATATTAGGCAGAATGCATGCACCTAGAGATGTAAAACCAGACTGGACTTCAGTGTTTTTGTTCCTTTTTAGAAAATCCAAGGAAGTTTGATTATGTTTGGAGAAAATTCAATGTTTAAATAGTATCTCCTGATTTAAAACTACCTTAAAAGGCAGTAGTAGGTTACATATAAAATGCTTATAGTGTTTTTTTAATTGCAGAAGCAGCCTGTAAAAGATGAGCCCTTTATTTGGGAAATTCCCCCTTTTAATCTCCCAAGAGTCTTTGAAGAATTCTAATCTTTACTTAATCAGTTTTCCTTTGCTAGACTTTTTCGCTGCTACTTGGGTGCATACACACAGTTATGTACATATCTGAAACCAGGTACTGCTGATGTTTCGTGTCTGTTTAAAAAACACAGCTGATAGGCACTCCTGATGCAGAAGTAAAGGTTTTGCCCTGAGTGTTTTACGGAATGGAAAATGTTTTTCATGTCTTCGGTAGTGCTGAGTGTGGTAGTGGGGAATAAAGCGGTCCTTCAGTTTTTCCCCATAACTCATCCTCAGCAGCTGAGAAAGCACGGCAAAGGCATCCATCGCAATGACACCTCAGTTAGCTGAAACATTTTATTCCACTCCACGTTTTGTGCTTTCTGAATAGCATAGCAGAAAAACTACAACCTAAAAAACGCTGGGAAATTTGTTTAGTTACATCTTCATTGCCCTCCCCTACAATATTTAAGTAATGAAGAGTTTCAAAGCAATTAGCAGAAATCCTGAGAAGGAAACTCAGGCCCTCAGTGTCTTGAAAAGCAGCAGGTTTTGTTAAGTTTGATCAAACCCATGATAGTTACACTGCAGCACAGACATGCAGAACAGATCGAGCTTGCTACTGACATTTTGATTGCACTCTGTAGAATTTATGTTTAGGAAACGCCTCAGCCAGTGTTTTGGCATATCTTATCTGTAGGGCACTGCAGCAATAAATCCCTTGAAATGCAATCAAATGTTAATAGAAAATCCTTTGTGGGAGACATCTCCAACAGCGAGTTTTTCTCTCCACCCCCTTTCCACTCCAAAAGGAGTGTTTATCTACCCAGACAGATCTATACCTGCCACTTGTAGCTGTGCTGCACTATGTTTTCTGGAGACAAAGAGTGACTTTCTGAGAGCAGAGCCGTGTAGACTTCTCCTGGGTGCACGCCAGTCTTGGCGTCTCTTTAAACCTTTGGGCAAGGTCAAGGCTGGGTCTCAAAGCATCCCCCTAGGATGTACCCCGAGAGAAAACCCCTCCACCAGGGCAGAAGAAATACAGAAAATAGACTCTAAAATGATGGAAAAGCTTTGGACAGGATGAGACACTGACCAGACTGCTTTCTTCACCTGTCCCAAAGTACATAGATATTGATGGTCACAGAGCACGTTTTGGCCTCCGTTGGGTATATCCTTGATCCTGTTTGCTTTTCTCATAGCCTGTAGTTGAAGTAATTAAATTTCTTATGTGTTGCTGTGTGTTAAGTGGCACTGAAAGCTGGGCCTGCTCCAGGCGTATTGGGAATTGGGCCCAAATGTAAATTAGAGAGAGCTTGACAGCCTCTAAGCCTTGTGCTTGTCACCTGCTTCAGCTCTAAAAATCTTCAGGTGCCTTCAGTCCGTGTTTGTCTGCCTACAGCTACAGCAAGGTGTCCCAGGCCATAGGAAATGGGAGCAGGAAGGTCCTCATGACATGTGCTACCTGTGGCTGTAAGCAAGCAAGAGGTAGAAGGACAGAAGTCCCCCTTGTGTCAGGGGACTTGCTTGGTGGAGACACCACCCACAAATCTGTGTTCTGGTGCCAAAGAGCCACTGCCTACGGGACAGTCTGGCAAAGGGAGGGGCCGCAGCCTGCCACAGGGTGCCCTGGTTTTCTACCAAAGTTCAGGTCTCCAGTGCTTTTCCCCTAGCTCCAGAGACAGTTTCCAGCTCTAGTCTGGCTGCATCCATGTGGAAGAGAAGGAGTCCTTCAGCTCCAAGCCTTTCCTCACACAGCAGTGCTCACTGCAGCTCAGACTTGCACATCATGGTTCTTTCCAGGCTAAGGAAGAGGCGTTTGAGAGGAGGCTGCATTCAACTCTCAGGGAAGGGTGGTAGGCCAGGACAAAGTGTCAGAAGGCTAGTTTGGCAAGGACCTTCCAGTTAGATCCTGGTGGGAATGGGAGATGACCATATCCAATAGCGGAAATAGTCGCTTCTAGGTAGTAATGATTAATTTTTTTCCCTTTATTTCCCAGTAGTAAAATGAGCACAGGACATTGAGTGAGCTGCTATTTTAGGTCTAACCTGCTATTTCCTAAGTGTAGAACTAGTAGGATGACATGTAAGTATCCTATTTGAAACTACAGTAACTCAGATCTGCATTCCAATATCACATCCATATAGAACCACCCATTACACTCTTGCTTTCATTGTTATTTTCTCTCCTTGGTAATCTCTCCATGCAAAAATATTTTCTTATAATGAAATATGCAGAAAGAAGGCCATGGTGATAGACAGACTGAAATAAAACTGATAGGGCACATAGTCTGGAATTTCCTGACAGCCTCAAATCCCCATTACAATAATAAAAAATCCATCTTATGAATGCAAACAAGAAAGTTTAACCTTGTAATAATTTTTTTCAATATTTTTCTTAAGTTTATAGCAACTTACTTCATCCAGGAAACACTGCAAAGTGCTGGTAACAAGCAAAAAGACAGCCAATAAACATTACAGCTATTGCTGGATTTTCAAAGCAGAAAATTAAAAATTAGGTGGTTTATTCACTATTGTTCAGGGTTTATTCACTATTTATTGTTCTGGTGGAAAAAATTAAGCCATTTTTGCCCCATATCTCTTATTTAATCTCATTTAGACTAACCCTCTGCTCAGCTCACACAGGGTGTGAACATTGTCTAGTCCTCCCATGGCAGCATGACACTGAAATATTATTGCCTAATTAGACTGCTTTTCCCTGGTAACAAGCAGTTCTCATTTGTTTTACAGACATATGCTTTTGTTGTGCTGTTGGAGAGGTTAGCAGTGTTTGTGCAGGTATCTGAGAAAAACACAAAGGGAAATGGACTTGAAATTTACATCTCAGTACACATTTTTGTTCTTTACGTAATTTGGACTGAGCTGAGATCATCTGCTCACAAAAGCCTGGTACTGGGAATAGCAGAACTGTTATTCTAGGCAGAATTCAAACACATTGGCAGAATCTGTGGGAAAGTTTCTCCATTTTAGTCCTGGTTTTACTGGATGGTGAAACATTCCTTGAGTAGTTAGTATGCTGGCCCAAGGCCTGAAAAAGTCGCTAAACCCTTCTTTTTCTTTATCTTTTATCGTGAAAACTGACAAGCAGATTAACAAGACAGGTTACTTACAGCAGGCCTTTGCCCCATCAGTTACAAACTGGTCGAGGTTATCAGCCTGGTTCCAAGTGAGGAACACGGGAAGATGTGTGATGAATCTAAAGGGGACATAACACCCTGCATAGCATCTTTCTTGCAGGGTGTAATCCTCTGCAACATTTTTCTGCTCTTCAGAAAAAAACATCTGTTGCATTTGGAGTTTACCTCCCGTTTTGAGAGATATCATCTCCAGGACTATGACATGTAAACATAAGTGTTACTCTCATCTTTCAAGAATGTACTACTTTTTCTTTTTTTTTTTCCTAGCATGATGAACAGTTCATCATCAACTCTGACTTAAGGATTACTTTCTCTTAAAATACTTGTCCTCCCTTCTGGAAATTGAAAGAATAATTTAATCAAAGAGTAATTAAACTTATATCTTCAAACCATCCTTACACTTTTTTTTTGTTCAAAAATTTCAAGGATGCTAGTGTAACTCTACATTAGTACCTATTTTGGTGACCAAGAGTGTGACTAACATCTGGTTCTTTTTCTCCAGCTTATCAAGGCTTATCAAATTTTGGCTAGGGGCAAACACTGAATTTTAGCTTTTTAGAGAAGTCATTGGGTTAGGAATGGGTTTACACTTTTAAAAATGTTTGTTTTTATACGTATACAAATGCACATAATTTTAAAATAATAAGTAGAAAAATAGACTTAGGGTTCTTATTAACTGAAACTTAAAATTCTGCAACTTGTCATCAGAAATGTCTTCTTTTATTCATTTGCAATATTTTTTTCTTCCTTTATAAGCTTTCACTCTTCATTTCATAAGCTTTCACAACTGAGCTGAGCTCAGAAACAGATGGGAATAGTGACACTAGGGATTCAGAGATCAGAGCTCTAGTTACAGCAATTTTTAGGCTAACTAGAATGAAACAAAATTAATCTTCAGTCAGTGTTCATCTGTCTCTCTAAAATGCAGAATTCTTCTGGTCCTCCAGAGTGTTTTCCTCAAAGTCAAGGTCTTTTCCGGTGTGCTAGAAAAACAGCATAGATAAACAGTTATCTTTTCATTCAAATTTCCTTTATTTCTGTAAATATAAGAGATCATTTCCAGTAATTTTCACATAGAGGAGTGTGAGACACACTATTTGAAATGCAGCATTAAAAAATAAAGTTGCAGAATCTTGAGCAGTTTACAAAAATGGATTCTTACTCAATGAGAAATTATGTTATTTCCTCATTTATTTAATAATGAGCTAAAGCAAACCAAATGTCGTAAAGTCTTTGAGGAATGAAGACTTGGAAAACATTAAAATGTTTTGACAGCAGTTTATGATTATGTTGACATATCATAATATAAAATTATCAGCTATAGTAAATACTAATTTTACTATGCTATGTCAAAATGAATGTCATAAAACCCACTGAGGATTTTTTTTTTTTTTTTGCTGTATCTAAATAAAATATTTTGATGTTGTCAAAATGTAAAAAAAAAAGTTGAAAATATTTTGACACTTTCAGATAAATGCCTTAAAAATCAACACATTCCCCTGAGACTTTTTATTTTGACAGAAATTGAGATTTCTGGTCTAAAACTCATCTGTCAAAATGTTTTCACCTTGTCTGAGTAATACCATATTTGTAGCCAAACTTCTGTCTCAGACTGAGCTTCCACACCAAATAGCTCTGTACCTCACTGTCTCACCTACCACGGCAGGTTTGATCCAGAGCCAGTCTGAGCTGAGAGTCACATTTTTGTCAAATTAGCTCGTGCACATGAGACAGTTTTTTGCTCTAGAGCTAGGCTGTTAGAGGGCAGAGAATACTTAATCTTGTTTAAAGCCTGTCAGGGCAGCATTATTGCTACAGGATGTTTTCTGACACAGTTCCACCCTGTGAGTTTGCACTTCACATCTTGAAGTGATTGTGTTTCTCATCTGGTAGCCACAAAGAAGGATCTTTTGGAGAAGTGGCTAATGGCCAATGCAAGTTGATATTCATGGGAAGAAGATATGGACCCATGGCTAACACTGAAATGCCTCTTGAAAAAAACAATGCTTAAACAGGTTTTAAATGGAAGAGAAATTTTCAGCTGTGGTTTGACTCTTTTTTCCCACAAATCATGTATCTGTGTTGCCTGAGGTTTGAAAGACCAGAAAGAAGGAGGTTAACCTTGTTCCCTATAAAAATAAAAATAAAAATGTCTGGTTCTCTACACAAGTGGTCAGAAGAGAGTGGGGCTGTGCACGGCTTTCCACAAACCCTCCCACAGCTCTCAGTATCCCTATATTTGGGGTTTTCTAAGGTCTCCTAAAGCTGTTTTCTAGACTTACAGCCGATTCCATTTGCTTTTATCCATCTGGTCAGTGAGGAATGGCACTGTAATTCATGCTACACAACCACCTGACACAAGTCCTGACCTGCAAAACAGGATATTCTGGAAGGTGGGTGAACAAGCAGCAACAAACAGGAAGAAATAATAATTTTCATTTTTATTTTATGTTTACTGTGCAAGAGTGCATTTGAGTTAGCTCATCTTGTCTAGGCTTTAGCTAAACTTTACTCCCAGCTCTTCATGACAAATCATAAATGTGATTTTTGCCATCACTGCATGCTTCAATAGAATTTCAGCCATTCATAAAGAAAATAGGTGTTGCAAATGAGGGTGATTCGGCATCAAGTACTTTTTAACCCTTTTAGTTATAATTTAGTTATAATTTCTCTATAGAGCAAATCTCTCTATAGAGAGAATGAAGAAGGGGTCCTAAGCCAAACATCTGCTGCAAGCATCTATATTGTTTTAGTTCTGGAGACCTTTTATTAG
Source organism: Daphoenositta chrysoptera (assembly GCA_013397915.1). Lineage (NCBI taxonomy): Eukaryota > Metazoa > Chordata > Aves > Passeriformes > Daphoenositta > Daphoenositta chrysoptera. Next base: position 317,839 of record VZRO01007812.1, on the reverse strand, counting down.
AAGTACTGGTAGAAAAACAATGTGCTAAACACATGGGCCGTGTTTAGTCAGCATGGGACACAGCCAGGTGGTTAAAAGAGACACGGAGATGCCAGGCTCATGAAGTGTTGTCTCTTCACTTGTGCACCATCCTTTATTCTTTATTGAGTAGCCAGGCTCTCAGTAACTGTATGTCACCCTAAGAATTGAAATTATATGATCAGGAAAGAGCCAATACACGCACACACACACATACCTGTGTCACAATCAGCTTGGAGCACTCTGGCTTTGATCTTCCTTTGTAGGGAATTTTTTTTCAGCTTTTCTGAAGTAACTCCTGATTTATGTTGCTATAAGTATTATGCCCAGAAGGCATGGCATATGTTCTTATACTCTCATATTTTATGGCTAACGAAAGCTTTTGGAAAAACTTCATTTAAAAACTTGCCAATTTTGCTGTAGATAATCAGATATGGTTTTCTCACATAAAATAATACAGCAACTGCTGGAGTCACATATTTGTTTTATTTTCCAGAGTAACTTAATATGTTTTATGGGCAACCATTATGATGAATTTATTCCACTTGAAAATACATAAATAAACCTCTTTTTCTGACTTGGTTAAATCTTCTTTAGCAAATTCTGGATTTCATTCTAATTTTACAGATGTATGAGTGTCTCGCCATTTCATATTTTCCCATCTCTCAGCCTTTATTTCACTTTTCTTCTTCTCATGATGGTACATGCATATCCAAATTCTGCATTGCCTGCAAAGATTTCAATGATGGTGGTATCATGCACAGTGATGTCTAGAAGATCTTGGGATATTACAAAGCTTTTTGGGAATTAAAGAGGACCTTGCAGTATGCCCATCTTGTGCACTATTAAATTGATCTATATAGGAAAAAGGATTTAGGTGCATTTTTCAAATTGTCTTTCATCAGCTTTGATATACTTTGTTCTTTGGGTGTAGTATGAGGCAGGCTGGGCAATTCCAGTGCAGCAATTCCTGCAACCGGGACAGGGTCAGGTGAGGGACTGAAACGCCTTATTCTTTTCCAAACAAAGCATTTTTCTGGGACAAATGTGGTTTCTGCTTTTTCTGTGGTTGAGGAATCACCTCCAGTCTGTTTGAATGTGGTTTCTATGGCTTTCAGTGCAGTCATGGGCATGTGCCTGGTGACAAAAGGGCTGCTGCTTCACAAATTTGGAAAGGAAAGCAAGGAGCTTTCCCACTGTTCTCTGGGACCTGTGTACTTGTGTTAGTACTCGTGCTCAGTGGGGAAGACTGCCTCCTCCAGGACAAGTGTTTCAGAGCTGGCAGGGGTCAGTGGAGGGAGAATAGGCTGCCTGTTGGTGCTGAGAAGGGTTCTGCAGTTTCAATTCACTAACTCAAGTTTCAATTCACTAACTCAAGGGAGCTTGCCTTGCCTTCAGTGCCATGGTGACTGAAACCCTGCTCTGACCTTTGACAAGGAACGACTACAAGAGAGTCCATCAGATGTGTCTATGCAACTTTTCTGGTATATTTTGGCAAAAGTAGCTCTTGTTGTCATCACAGATGACATCACTGTTGTCTCTCCAAAGGGCCATAGAGGGTCACAGTCATTACCAAGGTAGCAAGAAGGTATAAAAGCTCTTGGCATCACCTTTTTTTTAAAGTACTGAGGTATTCTGAACATGGTAAACACTGCACACTTGACCACAGACTTTTATGCATTTTTCTTAATAACTTCAACACAGTCTGGACTTAATATATTAAAGTAAAAACGTAACTTTCTTCTCTCACAAAAGTCAGTCTTACCTAGGATTTTGAAAGTGAACCTTTGGCCTTTCTGGTTCACATCTCAATGTTAAGAAAAGGATAGTAACTGGAACTAGCAGAACTTTTCAAAAGTGTGTATGGAGAGTCCTGCTTACACTCCCAGAGCATATTGCCTCCAATGTCAACAGGGTTAAACAACAGCAAAATCATCAGCGAATAAAGCAAGCCTCTTATATCTTCAATATAAACAGAAAACATAGTTACTTAGCTGACCATAATAGTGTTTTTAAAGACTCAAGAGCAGTTCTCAGAGCAATAACACAAGTTGACATATGTGTAGTACATGTGCACCTTCCACACTGGGTAATGTACTGTACACACACTGATGAAAATAATGCTATGGATACTCTGCCAGACTTCCTAACAACAGGATGTAAGATGGTTTTCCCAAACACAAACTTCTGCAACATACATAAAACTCTTCACATTGAAATAGAAGGTGGTATGTTTGTGGCTAGTTGCTGTCATTGAGATTGCCAGGTAGTTCTTTTCATAAATCAGATGGAAAATTGATGGAAAAGGGAAAAGTGATGGAAAAGGTTAAAGTGCTGAGAGGACAATCTAAAAAGAGTGGATACCTGTATTTCCAGTTTGCTGACAGTGTGGGCAGGTTAGATTCTTTATTGCTTCTGAATTATCTATTCATACCTGCTGAAAGGGAATTAATTTTTTCAGACTGAACCAAACCTGTAAAAGTGGAATTTTTCTTCTTTCTCTGCACATAATCAAAACATTAAAGATGAGTGTTAATAAGGACTTCCAGCATATTACCTTCTAAACCCTGATTCAAGCAGTAGCTGCAGTTTTTGGTGGTGAATACCAAAATTGCCTATAATTAAAATCATTAGGAGAGTCTCTTTATGCAAGAGGACCTTTAGCATTTCCCAAATCACATCTGCTTTTGTTTGTTAAAGCTGTGTGTGAGACAGACTGGACAGCACGACTCTCATTTTAATTTTGTGAAAAGAGTAGCAAAAGTCCAATTGGATGTAAGTGGGAGGAATCTCATCTCTACTGCCAGGAACACATGAACAAACCACATTATCACAATAGAAGTACCATTGGAACCAGTGGAAAGAGAGATGATAAACAGCTATAATGAAAAGCAATTGCTTACAGGTGTGTTTATGTTGTTTGTGTGCTTATACAAATGAAAGCACATGTTTTGTCATACATTTTTTGCCTTTGCCAGCTGGTTTTCCCTTAAGTGACTCATTCTGGTCTTTACTTTTTAAACTGGGTTTGCACAAGAGAGTCCTAAAAAATATGTATTAATAATCATTATCACATAATGCTAGCAACTCCTGCAGTTATAAAAGGTAATAAGTGTGCACTGAGTCTCATACAGACGTGATGGGACACCGTGGTGCCATCTGCGGTGCTGAGCTGGAAGTCAAGGCAGCAATGCCCAAGTCAGACCAAATGAATATCTGAACATACCTCACTGCACCAGAAAATCTCTTTTCTAAAGGGCTTTGGAAACAAATGCTTTGCAAGATTTCAGTGGTTATTGAATAAATGGTAACAGCTTGTTTTTGTGTAGAAAGTGGAAAGTGGTAGCAGGAATTTGAAGGAAAGAAGTGTCTGTTCAGATTTACTTTCATTGTATCTTTTCAACTGAATTGGGCTTTTAACATGTATACAGCTGCTCAGTAGGAAAACAGGCACTGCAGGACTGATGCCAACATTTTTCAACTCCCCAGTTAAATCAAAATAATTTTGGGATGTCTGTGATTGGTACATTCTAGTCAGAACTGTATTTAACAGCCCCTGAGAAAAGAACAGACTCATCTGTAACTGGCTTGTAGACAATAGTCTTTCCCAAATCCCAGTGAAGAAAAATAAAGTAAGCTCCCATAGGACTTCAGAGGAAGATTAAGATAGTGACCAAAGAGATTTAGAAAGCTTTCTGTTGCTCAGGACAATATGAAAAACCCTTGGGCAACCTTAAAATGGGACTCAGGAGAACTTCCCCTTGATAATTGTGATACAAAAGAAAAGGGAAAAACAAGTAATTCTCTCTTCCCAAAGACAAACAAACCTGAGAAATTTCATGAGAGCAAGGCTATAAAATTTTCAATAAAAAATGTAGGATGGGGAATGAATGATTGTTTAACCAAACTGTCTTACTTTACAAATTTATGTACCTGATTATAACACAGATGAAAATAAATCTAATTTTCTTTTTTTTTTTTAATCATCGTGTCAGGGAGTAGAGATGTGGAAAACAGATCAGCTCAATGGACAGAGATGATATTCTCATAAATTCTTTTGCTGCCAAATGAGAAAGAAGAAAGAGAAGATGAAGATCGCACTGAGAGATGGTACTTTTTGTTTGAAGAAGAAAGCTCTGATTACTTATGATATTACAGTGCCAGTTGGTTAGGTTAAATGATTACCAGACTTTGTAACACAACATTTGGCAGGATTTGTCAAGTTGTTTGTGAGCTAGTTGGGAGACAGGCAGGAGGGTCTTCACTGAACTAAATCTTGATAAGTAATTTCATGGCATGTATAGAACATGACAAATAGAAAAGACTAGTCACAGAATTATGGAATAGTTTGGTTTGAAAGAGACCTTAAAAATCCTCTAGTTCCATCCCCCCAGCCTTGGGCAGGGACATCTTCTATTAAACCAAGTTGCTCAGAGCCCCATCCAGCCTGGCCTTTGAACACTTATAGGGTCGGCACACCCAAAACTTCTCCAGGCTACATGTTCCAGTACCTCACCACCCTCACAGCAGAAATTAACAGTAGCAACTTTGAAATATCAGCTGCTACAAAAATAATTGGAAGGAAAGAAGCTCGATTATAAATGGCAGGGGAATGTGTGGTAGCAGTTTTACCAGCTGGTGCACCTATCCCGTGAGAGTGCAATTTGTCCAAGGGATATCTCTGCAAGAAACAGGCATTCATCAAGGTAAGTCACAAGGGAAGACAGTAGAAAGTCGTTTTCCCTCATGATGATTAAACCCCCACTTTTGAAAATTTTTAATTAAAACAGGTTTTTATAGTACTTCCCCGCATCCAAAATAAATTCTCTTTCCTTCTAAAAACCCAGTCTTGTCCCACTAAAAATACCCGTTCTCATAGATATGCATTTTTCCACAAGAATTTTGTTTTCATTTGAAAATATTGTTCAAGAATGAAGATGATGTAATATGCCAAAGAAGAACAGCTAAACAGGCACAAGCATGAGTAAATATACCAAAAGTAATTTTATTTTTTATGTTCTCTGTTCTCATCATTATCAGAATCTATTGATTGGAATGCAAATGAAAAACCATAGATAAACACGTAGAATTTACTTTGTATAAAGTTCTTGGTGTTTATTTCATGGATTTAGTGGCATTGGTTGAGGGTGCCTAACAAAATTTAGAAAACAGTCGTTACAAGTGGAAATTTGAAAACAATATTTTTGTGAAAACACTAAATCTGGTCTGTCATGACTAAGAAAATATGTAGAAAATAGCCCTCATGACTAAAGAAATCTCTAAATATTACTTGGAAAATTTTCTTTTCAGTTTATTAGAAGGGGTCAAATGAAAGGAAAGAAAGGGTGCAAATGCATCATATCAGGGAATGAAGTTCTTCCATATGTACACCTGAAGACCTGCAATAGCTGCTGAAGAATTGTACTTTACTAGACACAAGACAGCAAGCAGGACAAAATTAAATCTTGTTTTATCAAGGGGATAGACTAGACAAACTCACAGGCATTTTCTATCTATGATTTTCACACTTTTATACCTGAAACCAACAGAGTTATTCTTAAGGTCTGGAAGAATGAGTACTGATCTGAGGAGATACACTCTCTATAAATAGAGGTGTTATTATTGGGACAGTTCATTCTCACAACGGGAATGGTCTTTTATGACAACCAAACAGCCTCTGCCCCTGTCTGTGGCAGGGGTATTGCACTAGATGGTTTTAAAGGTCAATTACAACCATGATCATTCTATGATTATTAACTAAAAGCAAAATATGAAAGACTTGCGAAGGTCAGGAGCTACCAAGATAAGGAAATAAAGTTATTTTTCTAAAATATTTATATGTATTTGGGGTTGCAATGGCAAAATTGGACATCATACATGATCAGAGACTCCTTTGCATGATATTTAACTTGGCAACATGCTACTATCTGCAGATTAAAATTTAAGTCTGAAATTTAAAATAGATTTAAGATATAACAGAATGAAGAAAATGCTGTAATTTATAAGTAGTTCTTATTTCCATATTTTAAAATTGATTTTATGAAACACAAGAAAAAAAAAAAACCAAGAAAATCGGTACATGTTTTAGAAATCTTGTAAGAGTCTGTACTCATCATCCTTTTTTTCCCCCAGGCATTTTTGAACATTAAGAAGTTCATAAAAAATCCAGGAAAGTGTTAAAAAATTTTAATACTTTTATGAAAGGCACCTGTACCTGGGTTTTATGAATCACTGATCTATGTTGCACAATAATGTTACAACAATCTTTCATCTGTCCATTGAACATCTTTGACAGAAAGAAATAGAGATTTATATTGGTTTATCTTGCCTAAATAACTGCAGGTGTCTTTCACACTTTCAGAAAGAAAAAATATGTAGAATGAAATTGCATTAAATAATGAGCCAAGCTTTCAGAAGAATGCTTAAGTTCTTAAAAATATTATCTGTTTGGTTTTAAAATGAAGAATTTTTAGAAGAACAAATTTGTCACTTTCAGACAAGAAGGACGAAATAAAAGGGTACTTATCTAAAAACCTGGATAAAGGGAACTTGTTATTTGTCCTTTGCATATACTGTAAATTGTTATGCCCTTATGCATGAGTAGTATACACGTATGTGTGCACATTCATAAATGCATTTCTGTGGTCATAGAATTAACTATCACACTATCATGTACATAACTAGGAAAGTACTTGGCAAACTTCTTCATTTCATGTGCTCTGCTTTGCAAAAAATATTCTCTGACTATAGTTCTTTGGTATGTCAAGATGACTTATTTGTCTTCATATGCTGCCACATGGTTGGAAACCAAAGTAGAATTCCTCATCACTTATCACTTGATTTCAGTCTTGGTGGTTAGCTATAGAACTTGTTTGGTATAGCAATGGTGAACACATATATTTTGCTGTGGGGAGATGGTGGCATTGGGCTGATATTTGACTAACTAATGGGTCATATAAAATGTTTTCATAAATAAGTTTCCTTTGATGCTGAACGTCCTTTTGCTCCTGTTTCTGCTCACAGTAAAAATCCATTCTACTTGTTAAGGATCTTGATTACATTTAGGATCAGAATTGGAAGACCTCAATTGTACTGCAACATATTGCAAATGTAATGTAGTAACCAGTGGAGAATGTTTAGTTATTCTAATGTTTAGTAAGCAAGTCAACGAGAAATAAAAAGTCTAGCTGTAGCCTTGGTTTATGAGCAAGACTGAGTGTCTGACTGTCCGGTTACTGACCATCACAAGCTGGGACTTTTTTTCCATGGTCTGAGGACTCCTGACCTGGCAAAGGAAGGAGACAGCAGTGTCTGTCACAGCCTGGCACCTTGGCAAACTGTCCCTTTGCATCTGCCTTTGTGGGGCCTGATGCAGGTCTCCGATGGTGTTCAGATGGCAGCATAATATATACTTAATCTACTGTTCTAATAGTTTGAACTGGGTTAAAACCAAAATAAAACAGAAGAGGTGGTGAAAGAGTGGTTCGTATGCTGGCCATACAGCAGGCATCACAGACACCACTGTTTAAAACATCATGAGTTTACTGATTGTGCAAGATGCCAGGTTGATTGGGACTGACAGTATTTACTGACTATGAAATGCAAATGCCTAAAGCTGGAGGCTAGCTCCACACAGAAGTTTATTTCATGCAGTTTATGTGAATTTTATTGCTGAATATTACTACAAAAAAAAAAAAAAAACCAAAAAAAAAAAAACCAGAAATATGGACATTTCTACTGGTTTATGTTCTGTTTGGGAAATTATAGCACACATCCATGAGATTTTCTTTCCTCCAAACCTTCCTGGGCAACTGGTTTTCTCACTTGGGGAATGAGGTTTTAGAAGGAAAACATTGCAACTGAAATAGCTCCCAAGCATCTGTGTGGAATGAGAATACTTTATAACTGATGCATTTAGCATTTCATCAGAAGCTTGTAAAGTCAGATTTGGCAGGCAAAAGCATGGTGTGATAACTTCAAACTCATCCTGCTTTTGGTGTGCTGGTAGTAAGCAAATGTACCAAAGGTATGAGAACTATTACAGTGTGTGGTATGGTGTACTGGGCAGTGTTCTCATCAATTAAATAGGTTTGATTTTCTCTTTCTGTAGTATGAATTTCACAGCCATTTAAATTAACTGACTAGAATGAAACGGTCTCATGCAAATCTTAAGAGAATAAGGCCCTAACTGGAAATAGGGAACAGCTTTGGGTAGTGCTGCTTTGTGCCCTGATATTCTACCTTGGTATCAACAAAGAATTTTGGGGTAACTGCAGGACGTTTTCTGCTTATCCTTATTTCTCTTGCATGTCTCCTTTTAAATGCTGAAAATACAAAGGCTCTAAACTGAGAAACTATCTGCATGATTGGCACCAGTTTAACTATCAGCACTTCCATGATGCCTGTAAGTGTAGGAGTCCTGGGATAAACTAGAAATAGCTCTTCTCAAGGATGCAGCAGAGGTAGCACCCAAGTGATCAGAGATAATTGGGAAGAAGAGATACAAATGGCTGAGGAGAAAGGCACTGAAACTTGCAGATAAGCACAGGCTGGAATCCCCCTCTCAAGTTACCCTGTCGGTTTGATGTTCAACTCTGATAATTACAGATCACTAGCTCACAACTTGGAGTTACCAGGTATGTCTCTTTAAATTTACTAAGATGAACAAACAATTTTTAATTTTTTTTTTTTTTTTTTTTTGACTCTGAGAAGCCTGGGTGCACCAATACCAAGCACACTGATCTACAAAAAGGCTAAAAAGGAAAGTTTTTTTCCTACTGTTTAGGGGAGGAAAAATCTTTTTGGAGAAGTCAGGAGAATGCAAGAGTACAGAAGTATGTGTGCACATGGAAAACACATATCTTTCTGGATTATGACAACTTTACTTTTATGTCTGCTGTGGCAGAGCTAAATTTGGAAATTTTATCCCACAGGAAACTTGCGTATTTTAACATTTGCCTTTTTCCTCAAATCAGGACAAAAAATATTATAATGAAAATTCCAGAAAAATATGAATCTGGAGACATTCTGACATTCCTTAATTTGAAGCTTTATCTCTCAGCTAATTCAAGTAAGCAGGGATGCTTTATTTTTTTTGTTTTCAAAATTAAGCTACATTTTCCCAGTGACACCTCACCTCAAAGGGACTGGAGTTCCAAGTCCTGAGCAGTGCTCCTGTGCTGGAGCTGGAGTTGAGTGTCATATCCATGCAGGCATCACAAGTACCACTTTGTATTATGCTATTGGATACATTAGTCCTCCATGAAGCCTGGCCTGTAGAAGCAGAAGATAGGCTTTCTTCTCACAAAGTGAAGTGCAGGTGGTAGATTTGAAACAGCGTTCCTGAAGCACTTTAGATAAAAAGACATATCAGATAAAGATCTGAAAAAGTGTCTCACTTGTTTTTAAGTAGAAAATCTTGGTCCATTTGGCTGTCTTTTCTGAAGCAAGCATTTTCCTGAACTATGTAGAAACAAGGACTGCAGATATGAACACTCAGTGCAACTGAGAGAGAAGGAGGTTTCTCAATTTGCAAGGCTTCCTGCTCCCTGGAAAACCATTTTCTGTGAGCACCATAAAACCATAAAACCTTCAGAGCAGCAGCATCTCTACACAGGGGTAGCTCCTCTAGGGGAAGAGCTCCTTGGCTCCCTAGTATTTATCTACTTTTTAGCTCCTGCCTTGATGGTACCATATCATAAGATCCCTTTTATTCCAAAGGCCATTCCTGTGCCTTTGTGTGGCCTTGGATAGCAGCTTTTTTTGACGATGAAAAATTTCTTTTTGGTCTACACACATGCATGTGCTCTATATGCACTGTATATGCAGGAAGAGATACACTGTAGGACAGGTTTTGTGGGCTTTGTGGCTATGGACAAGCACACTAATGGTGGAGCCTTGGTGCAAGATATAATTAAGATTTCATGGACAGTCACTGTCATTTATGGATGAAAAGGACACAGCAAGCATTTATATATTATTTCCATGGGTTTGTAAATATCCATAACTGATACGTATAACTGCAACTGTATATTACTCACCACAGTTGTTTATATATTTATCCATAATTTCTCACTGTTTTTTTAACTCCATGTGAGGTCAAGACCTATGCTATCGTAAATTTATATTGCCATATTTAAATTAATTGAGCTATGTTAGTTTATACTGTCTAGGAGCTGGCTTTCATACAATTTTAGTTGTTAATTGCCAGGGCAATTGCAAATGTCCCTATTTATGAAAAGTTCTGACAATAAGATCAATTCCTTTGTACTTGGAATTCATGTTGCATTTGATTAGATTTAAATTAATTAGACAGAAGTTGATTGTACAGACATGTTTGTTGTTAGTATTCTAATAAACAAAAACAACTCTCCTCTGAAAATGTATCTTCTGACATCACTCAAGGAAAGGAATTGTCCTTGTTATTTCTCCTGTCCAAAACATGCAAACCTTTAGGATAGGCAAACAAGCAAATCATTTGGCTGTAAATGAACTTTTTTTGTTGTCTGAGCAAAACCAAGAGCAGCTGCATAGTTTTATTGTAGAGTTGTATTACATTTAGCTATAGATGTTTGTTAGAAAACACTTGTCCTGAAAAAGTGTCAGTGTCTGGCACTGCTTTCCAAAATGGTCTATACTTTGATTTTAAGGTTTGAAATGAAGATGTATATATCCTGGCTGCTGATGAAATGGACTGGCAGCTGTTGATGATCACAGCTGGGGAGTGAATTAACTGTAGAACAATCTTGATTCATACTTTTGAGAAAAGGTCCAGGGAATCGTTCCCTGAAATAAAATCATTCTGAAAAGGACTAGCTTCTGGCTCCCAGGTAGGACAAGTTTCTTTAAATATTGTCAAAGCTAAATCACTTATATAACCAAAGTATTTATGCAGTTGGTAGATGTTAAAAATATCATGTGCAGCATACACTTCTATTAAAATATCAGAAGAAATATGATTTTAAAGTGGAGGGGCTGAAAGCTCAGGATGCATATTTCTAGCTGTACAAGATTGTTTCTATCTTCTTTCCAGCTTTAAAAGATGTCTTGTGTGACATGCAATTATCATATCACGTGCATCCTATTTTTATTAGTCTGAAACACTGGAATAAGCATGAATACTTTTCATTGCTTAAATGGTTCTAAAGCAAATGTTTTGAGGTTTTTCCATCCTATTTCATTAGAACGCATCTGGACATTTCCAACTGAAAATGCTTTTATGGTTTACCATGCTCCACTGGCAAAATTTTGAAAGGAGTGGATTGTTGCACCATGATTTTGAAGAATTTGAACAGCTAAGTTTTTTAAGTATCCTGGAGAAGGTGTCTTGGAGGGAACTCTTTTAATCAGTAACTTTGACATATTTTTGCCAATGTAAGTTATTCTGGTCTACTGCAGAATCATCAATAAATTTCATCAGTTATTTAGTATCCGCCCCCTGTAACTGGGAAAAGGCAATGCCATAAGCTAAAAAGAAACACTCAAGATAGTTACAAGTACTTGAGAAATATCTTCAGATCTTTCAACAATTGGACAAGTAATCCACATTCTTTCAAAATGCTTAAAGTTTATTGGCATGTGAATTGCTTAGCTGAATGGATAGATGAAAAAAAGCCAAAATATTTTGCAATCACTTTGGGCAATTTCTTTCTCCTTATTCCGGGAATGGTCTGGTTAATTAGCATGTTTTAAACACAACATTTGGCTGTCTGATCTGCACAGATGTACAATTTGTGCTCTGCTGGTGATCCAGCTACACAACATGCCACACTCCAGCTGCTTTCTGTGTACTGGCAGAAGCAGTATCTTTACTGCTACATTTAAAGGGCGTTTTAATTTTCTTTTTTTCTTCTATGCTTTTCTTTTTTTCCCCTTAACTTTATAATTCACAAGTCAGGAACTCAAATCATTATATTTAAGTACAAAGCTATTTTACCTCAGGTAAGTTTTCCAGACATGATGCTATCAGTACGATACAAAAGACCCTCATGAACAAATATCTTTGACAGCAAATCCTAGCAATAAGTAAAAGAAGGTTTGGTATGATTGGTACGACTTCATTGTGTCTAAAAAAATTGTTTTAACATAGCCTGATTTCTGTTCTTCCTATTTTGAAGAGATGAAAGACTTTCAAAGTGTTCCATAAGACAGAACATGCTCACCCAGCATTGAGGGTGTAACAGATGCACAATTTAAATCACAGAGTCTCAAGGATCTGATGGAGAAACTTTCCTTAAGATTAGACATTGGATTCAACTACAGCAAAATTACATACCCACCCAAGTTGACATTTGTTTGGTGCTCCTCAGAGGGAGCCGATCACATCCATTGGTGGGTGTCCTCTCCATGGCTGTAGATGACCATGTCTGTGACATTATTCACTCAACTAGTTGTTTGGGGTTTTCTCTGTTATAAAAATACAAATTGTAAGCTGTGAAAAAAAGGGGCAGAAAAAGGTAAACACTACAGCAATAGAGTTCAAGGCTAAGTGCAGCAGTCACAGAATCACAGCACTTCAGACAATTCTTCTCTCTCCAGCTTGTAATTGTCCCACCACTCTGGTGTATTGACCACTGCTCCCAGCTTTGTGTCATCAGCTCACTTACTGAGGAGTCATCTGCCCCTTCATCCAAGTCAGTGATGGTTAAGTTAAACAATACTGGGCCCAGTATTGAACCTTGGGGTACATGACTAGAGACAAGCCTCCAAGTAGACCCTGTGCCACTGGTTATGATCTTCTAGGATCTGCCGTTCAGCTAGTTCTCAATGCACCTCGCTGTCCACTGAGACACATTGTCCACTGAGCCCACACTTCCTCAGTTTGCCCATGAGGATGCTGTAAAGCTTCCCACAACTTGCTCAGTGAGGTTTTAAACAGGTCTTACAGTTTTTCACGTACTCCAAGTTGGATGCACGGGAGAAATAACACCAAGATATTCTGAAGAGGTCAAAACAGCAAAAAAGACTTTACTGGCAACTTTAGAAAATCAGAGAACTTTGGCAAAGGGTTTAGAACAAAATTCAATCAACATAAAACACTTCTCAAAGTATTAACTTGGCCCATTCAACTTAGCAAACTTTAAGCTGGTTCGATTTCAAGTTATTCAAGAATTCCAAAAAGAGATAATAAAAAGAAAGAAAGAAAGAGAGAAAAGATATAGAAAAGCACACATACAGCTACCAACTTTTGGGTTCCAGTGATGGTAGAAACTCCAAGAACAGGTAAGGTCCAGACAACATAATTGCCTCATGTTCGGCCTTAAATACCTCTTTGCTTTCTTGGGCCCTACCCCCAGGTGGGATTTCCAGTCATTTGGCCACTCAGAAGCTGGGTTAGGTGCTCCAGGGGCTGGTGTGGACCATTACCTCTGGTGTCCCATGATTGGTAGCCACTGCAGACTTGGGGTACAGGATCTAGGGGTGTGGGGTGTGGGGCAGGGTACTGCCTTGCTTGGGCTAGGCCCAACCTGCCCCTTTCCCCACACATATGCATCCCAAAATGTCTTGAGGCATCAGTCCTTCCAGTCTCTCATAGATGCTGTGAGAGACAGTGTCAAAAGCCTTGCTAAAGTCAAGACAGACAATATCCATGGCTCTCCCCTCATTCATTCAGGCAGTTGTTTCATCACAGAAGGCAATCAGGTTGTTCAAGCATTATTTACATTTAGTGAACCCATGCTGGCTATTCTTGATCATCCTGTCATCCATGCGGATAGAGATGACCTCCAGAATGAGGTGCATCATCACCTTTTCAGGGGTTGACGGGTACTTCCCTGAGTCCTCTTTCTTGCCCTTTTTGAAGATGAGGGTGACATTTGCTTTCCACCAGTGCTCAGGTATCTCCCCTGATCTCTACAACCCTTCAAAGATGATCATGAGCAGCCTCACTGTTGTGTCCAGCAGCTCTCTCGGCACTGTGGGTGGATTCCGTCGGTGCCCATGGACCTGTGCATGTCAAATTTGTCCAGTTCTCTAACCCAATCGTCCTTGACCAAGGGAAAGTCTTCACTCTTGAGGCTGATGGTGACTTTCCTGTGTACAAGTCATACTTTGACTAGTAATATATTATCTCTGACACAGAATTGTTATAAGACTTCTACAAACACACCAACAGTGTTATTAATCAAACTCTTTATATACAGAGAGACTTTATCCATGGTATTTCTTCTAAAAATTGTTGGCTTTCTTCTGACCGCAGTTTCTGGCATCCCAAAGGAACACCTGTTCATTTTTCCATTTTTCTTCTTCCAAAGAAAGGATAATTATTACAAAATCTATCACTGTAAGATTAAGGTCATATTTTATTCAAACAGTTTAAGGCAATAAAGTCACATTCTGTGCAGAAAAAATAACCTGCAGTACTATCAGAACTAAGAGAAGTAATGAAATTTTCTGTCATCTTGAGTAGGACAAAATTTCTTATGAAATATTTATGCAATTAGAGAGTTGATAGTGGAGTCCCAAGAAATGATAACTGCAAGGTCTATTTTCTGGAAAATGATGCCTCTGAATCTTGTGCATGTAGGAGTAATGCTTTTAATGTAATTTTTTTTATGTTACCATAAAATGGTATTGACGGGTTGGACCATAATGGCAGCTTATAGAAGGTTTCTATTAGGTAATATTTTTAGGGGTCAAGATGGGTCCCCATATGCCTCATTACCTGGATGCCACTCAGACTTAAGGAGAATTCACAGAGGAACAGGAGGAGCTCTCTGCTGTGACTAAACCCAGTAATGGTTTTAAACTAAAAGAGGGTATTTTTAGATTAGATGTAAGGAAGAAGCTTTTATGATGAAGATTGTAAAACACTACAATAAATTGCCCAAAGAGGTGGTGGATGTCCCATTGCTGTAAATATTCAAGGTCAGGTTAGATGGGCATCTGAGCAACATGATCTATTTGAAGATGTCCCTGCTTGTTGCAGGGGGGTCAGACAAGTTGACCTTTAAGGGTCCTTTCTAACCCAAACTATTGTATAATTCTATGATTCTGTGATTCCCAAGATGGCCATGGTGCCATGGCCCTGGAGCAGGGTGAGACTGCAGAGAGGTGGGGAAGCCAGCAGAGCAGCTGGAGTCAGTGTGGTCATGGCTTTAGGCATGGGATGTGCCCTGTCCTGATCCTACAGTGCCTGCCTGGAGCAGACATAGCTGATAAACAAAAACAGGGCTATGGATAAACCAAGTGCGTCTGCTCTGCCTCGGCCCAAGTAAACAAGGGATTTTTACAATTTAGAGGGCTGTGAAGAGTGGTCACACTCTTTTTTACTGTGAAGAGTGGTCACACTCGCTTTACCTTTTCTCCCAAGAGGAAACATTATAGTATAGTCATAAATGTCAGCACTCTGGGCCAAGCAATAACTTTTAATGTCATCGTAACCAAGGGGCATTTAGAAAATTTGTGAGGGAAGTTTGGGACTCAGCCATATATATGCACATCAGCTCATATATAAATTCAGTCATTTCTTAGACTTCCTCAATAAGAATTTATTTGTACTTCAAACTGAAAGTATGAGATTTATGACTTTCAAGCTCAGCTTAGCTAGAGCATGTAGCAGCATGCCTACTTTTCTATGCCGTTGGAGCACGGCATTTCCATCCTCCCATCTTGCCTGTTCATATTTTAGCTTCTACTGAGACAGCACCTCATAACTGCCTCCTGCTTTAAGGATGGATACTGGCATGTGAGTACTGGCTTGCTAGGCACTGAAATGAGAGCCACAGCTTCTTTCGCTATAGCAACCAAACATCTGTCTCCTATAATAGTAAATCTTCATGCATGGTTTGGGGCAAATTTATTAAAGATTAGGAGTTAAAAACCTTTATGTTCCTTTCTGAATTCCTTGTTCCTGTCTGTTCAGACCTAAGCACACTTGAGTGCTGTGGCAGAGCCTTAAAATACAGCAATTAACCATGCTGGTGATTACCCTGAAAATGATAGTGGTGGGTAAGAGTTGCTCATGTTTTGAATGATTTCTGAATGTGCCAGCTTTGTGGAAGCTAGAAGTCACTTTGACCCTCCATGACCATGAGTCACCGATGGGGAGAACTTCGTGTCCTGGCAAATCAATAGGAAACAAAGGCTTTACCCTGCTACCTGCTAAACACTCAGTACTTTTGCAGCATAAGAGTTTCTAAACAGGAATTAGACCCCTTGAAAAATCTGGGTCCCTTTAAAATCATCAGTTGAGGGCTGCCAGCATCTTACAGACCAAACAATGGCTTTGAACCTATTGGGACAGAACACCCTTTGTACCAGAGGAGAGAGAAAAGGCAAAGGTGAATGGCTGAGGAGAAGCAGAAAGAGCTGCTGACCACCTTGAACTGAGCCCTCCATTGTATATGTAACCAGAGATACTGATTCTTGTCTGAATGCAATAAGCTGGCCTTCTGTGCCATGTTCACAGCTGCACAGGGAGCTAACTCAGTTGCCTATTCAAAGTCCTTTTACAGCAGGACTATGGGGCTAACTTTGTCAAAGTCTACCCATATCTCATTTCCAAAAAAACGACCAACCAATAAAGAGAAAAGGGGAAGATAGGTATACTATTCCAAATTAATTATGTATGCACTCGTAGGGGAAGGAGCATATTGCATTTCAATAATGATTTTTGCTTAATTTTTATTCTAAAACCAGAAACATGGTGGTCTTACAACCACTAACTTTCTTCTCCTAAACATTCACTAGAGTCAGTTCGTCCTCACCTGTAACTCATTTCTTTGGCTGTTAAGTGTAATGGCAGCAGATAATGTGTTGTTGGTTTTAGATCACACCAGAAGTATGAGCCCTTCAGTCACGCCTGGTAAAATATTGTTTGCATGAATAATAAATGAGCTCTTGTAGCCAATGACACTTTCATGTAGGTATCCTAAGTGATGCAAGAGGTAGAAATAAACCCACTGAAAATCAACAGATACATCTGGGCCCATTCCTGAAGAAAACAGTAATTTCAAGTTCTCTACTGAGTCACCCTCAGGTTCAGTAGACTGACTATTAAACTGCAACGGGGCATATTAAAAACATTATACATTTCCTGCAAAATTACTTACTAAAGTTGCAGACCCTGGAAACTCTCCTGACTGGCTGCTGCAGACAGCTTAGTGCCTCACCGACTCAGAGCTGCTGGATAGGAAGCTCTCAGGCCTTCCCTGAAGAGGTCAGGTTTTACGTGTCCGTAGACATCTGCTTAAGTCCTCTGGCTCCCTTCTCTCTATACTTTGATACCTTGATTTAGATAGTTGCAACTTTAACTTCTAATTATATTTTGATGAGGTGTTTCACTCCCTTGGGTAACTGCTTTTGAAGCAGGAAGAGAATTTTATAGGTTAATGAATTCTTGAAAGAACATATGCACTTACTTCCTAAAGATTGAAATAAAGGCTCCCAAGAAATCTAATTTCTCTAACATTGCCTTACTTTTCCTCTACTGGGACTTTGGTGAAAGGTTAGGAAATCTTTTCCTTTGTTGTCCTTTCAGAACAACAGCAAATTAGAAAGGATGAGTTGTCCCATCTTCTTTTCCCTCAGGAAATTGTCCCTCAGGAAAAGTTCATACAATCATAGAATCATCTAGGCTGGAAAAGACCTCCAAGATAGTGGAGTCCAACCTTTGATCAATCACCACCTTGTCAACTAAACCATAGCACGAAGTGCCACGTCCAGTTGTTTCTTGACCAACTCCCTGGGCAGGCCATTCCAATTCAACCTAACTCTTGATTATGCCAATACAACACCATAACCAGACCAAGTATGGGTTTTTTCAGGTATATGAACCTCTCTTCATTAAAATATTTTAAAGTTTCTCTTGGTGCTTAAGAAAACTGCATTTGAAAATATAAACCTACATAACCTTTGAATTTCTCTCACGCAACTCAAAGTGTTAAACAATATGTGGGTGCTGTTTGAACCACTTAATTCTCACAGATAGTCAGTACAGAAAGTTTAAGAGGTTCATTTCAATCAAAATGGATCTCTAGACTGTCCTAAGTACTGGCCATTATAAACTATATCTGATAATACCTGTTTCAGATCCTTTATTAGTTATCTAGGTCTTTGAACAGGAAACCTGAGGTTGGAATGATGAATTTATTTGGAAATGCTGACCTGTTCAAAAACATAGACACTGAGTAAAGCCCTCCACAGCCCCAGCTTTAACTGCAAAACCATCTTCTATCCTTATTTCAGTGTATTGTGCCTGAATTGCACCAGCATTTCTCTCTTTCTCTTGCTTTGTACCTAAATGCTGGAAAATAAAAGATTTTTTTCTATAAACTAGACCTTTCAACTGTTTGATGTACCAGAAGAAAGATGACATTTGGAGGATCATTTCAAATTTCCTGTCAGGGCTTCAGTTCTTATGTTGATGCTTATCAACAACAAAGTCTAAATTTTCTGGCTCACACTGGGAGTATTAAGGCAAAAAAAGCTGGCTTCACTGACTTTACTGTGAACAGTCCTCCATCCCTGAACTCACCCACGTGAGCTGAAAGGTCATTAAGGGAAAGGGGTTCAGAGCTCAGGACAAAAACTCTATCCCAGTCTAGGCTGAAATGGGATTCCTCCTTCCTTCCTTCTGCCCCCACTTCTATAGTTGTTTAAGGAAAACTGAATCCTCTGCAGGTTCTTCTCCCTGAATTTGATGGAAAATTGTTGCAGTAGTTCAATATGGAGATAGACATGTCATTTGGTCAAAGACAGATATTTTCTAACAATATTAACATTGCTAACAAGTTTTAACAGAGTCTTCTGGCTGTGGGTTATCTTGGCAATTTAAATTGTTTGCCTTTAAGCTCAAACTGCTGCTGCCTCCCAAGCAATATCACTTTTTCTATATTTGGCTAGAAATTGAAATTTCTTCTTTTTGTGCCGTTATTTATTTCTGTCAGGTGTTGGCATCCCTGACCAAAATTATATATGCTGATGAAGTAGAAAGTGTTTTTTATAAGCACTTTGTATAAGGAGGTTGACATAACTTTGCCAGTTTAGGCTTGTGGTTGTTCATGGATCTGTGTTAAAAACATAAGAGGTGTGTGTGTTCATTCTGGCTGTCCAAGGTCTGTCCAAAATGAAGAAATTGAGTGAGTCTGGTGTTTTGCAATTTGTTACCTCTTTATAGCAGGTAAGTGTAGCAAAAAAAGGACCCCAAGTTGTGTAGAAGCAGCTATTTGCACATGGGCTAGTTCCTGTAGTGATTGTACCAATGTTTTGTCATTTGTGGCACTCTATTCTAGGACTTTTCCTTTATTCAGCAGTTTAGCACCCATTTGCCAGGTTTTGAAGTACATATCCAAGGTAGAAAAAAACCCCACAATTCTGTTTGCAGTCATTGTCGAAAACAGGGATATTTTTGGAATTCTGTACTTGTACATTGTATTTCCAATTTCGAAGAGTCATAACTGATACCAAATTTCATTTGAAGTTTTCTTGGGGGCCAAAACTGCTTCTTCTTGCCCCAGTTTTCTCTTTTTTTTTTTTTTTTGGTTTGGTTGGTTCTTGGTTGGATGGTTTTTGTTTTGGGGTTTGTTTTTGACAGTGAAAGGTACTGTCGATTTTGTCAGATCCCAAGAAATAGTAACATCTTCACCTTATTATTTAAATTGAAAGAAAATGCCTTGTACTTCTCCTTCTGTTGACAGCTGTCTCTTTTGTGTGCAGTTACACAGCTGGAGTAAGATAGGTTTTAGGATACACCGTGTGATATATACTTGGATGTAGTTTGCTTAGGAACTCTGGCAGAGGAAGAAGTTGCAGATATCCAGTGAAGTTAAAATACGTTTGTTTATTTAATTATTAAATAAACTCTTGGGCTATATCATGACCTTGAGTTACTTAGCACATGTGTTGACTGAGTTGGTGAGAGCTCATCTCTCTCTCTCTCACTGCACTTTCTAGTTACACATCGTTACATAAAACATTAAGCATCACATCTGGCATGTTAGAATGATGCAGCCATCTTTTCATCAGTGCTGGGAGTCAGGGAAAGTATTATCATCTCTTACCAGGTCTGCTTTTTTGAGCTGCTTTATGTTCTGTGTTCTGTGGTCTCAAACAAAGAAGCACGGTGGAGACAAAATGTTGGTCTCCATGTGTCTGTGCCTTATCCATGACCTTCCTGTCACATCTTTCCCTTTCTCTGAGCTACAGAAAGCTTCAGACCACGTGTACCTTTCTCTCTCTCAGTTATGTTTTCACTGTTCTTTGTCCAGATTGACGAATCTGAACCTTTTCCTTCCAAAGGACACATCCAAATGTGCAAAAGACAAATGTGTTTCATTTCTACAACCTATTGCAAATGTACCAAGGATTTATCCTTTACAATTTTACTTTTCTTCCTAAATATTGTTATGAAATGCATTATACCTTCCTCTCTCTCTCTCTTAGTCTTAGGAGCAGATTGCTAGCAAGAATTAATTTTCTTTTGTACAAAACAAGACCTATTGTGTCAACATAACACAGATATTCCTGTTATCATCATGTGCAGCAACTCAGTTTACCAATCTAACCAGAAAATGCTATATAGGATAGTCAAGCTTTAAAACCAATTAGTTTTGAATTGCAAACCTTTCCTTGGATATAATGTAGAATTAGCATATAAAAATATGGTTTCCCTTAACAGAAAGAGTACAAACTTTCTTAAGTGGGAAAAGAGCCTCAGAAAGAAATTTTAAGATTTGTAACCTTTGTGAGACAACATTGAATTAGTAAGAAGCATACAACTGGGAAGGAAAATGTATAGACAAGGTTCTTCTTCTCCTTGCTAGTCAGACAAAAGGAATGGCCATTATTCTGTCCATAAAAGGATTTTGAAACATATTAACATAATTAGGGGTACAATGGTGGGCCAAGCTTTGTTAGCTATTCTAGTGCCACCACAGAAAATTCAGTATGATTTTTAGCAGAAGAGATTCTTGGTAATATAATGCCAAGTACAAATGGAAAATACATTTTCCCCATTTAAAAAGAACAAATAATTCCAAATATTTTGATGGTGTCATGACAAAAGCAGCTGCAGTCTAAAACTTTGCATGTAAATAGTCTTAATGAGGGGAAGTGTCTTTAACAGATGGGGTGTTGCAAAATTTTAAAGACAAAAATCTTCACAAGCATCTGCTAAGAATTTAATGATAAAATGGATAGATCTGCACTTTTTGTCAGATGAAAGGACAAGGGCTACTGTCCTTTCCCTCAGGCTTTCTTGTTTCTGGTTTCTACTAAGGAAGGCTCTTAGCAACAAGTTGAAATCTGTACTGACTTGTTATAGCCCTCAGTAGTTGCTATGTACCTAGCTTTTCTTCTTGGGAAATGAACAGCTTCATTTACACCAGACAATGCTGTTAAAGTATCAGAAAATGAAGTTTCACTTAAAAAATGAAATTATTTGGTAACAAATTAGACAAAATGGAGAAACACAGGTTTGTAGATAAAGTGATCCTGGAGAAAAATTTCTGCCACATCTA
Source organism: Daphoenositta chrysoptera (assembly GCA_013397915.1). NCBI lineage: Eukaryota > Metazoa > Chordata > Aves > Passeriformes > Daphoenositta > Daphoenositta chrysoptera. Next base: position 296,363 of record VZRO01007812.1, on the reverse strand, counting down.
CCATGAATGCATTGGCCTCATCCATGGGATTCAGTGGCCTTTTGTGTTTCTAGAAGGCTTTTAATGTCTCCTGAGGTGGATGAAGCCATCACCAGCAGCCAAGAAAAAATCTTCCAATGGAGTCTACAGATGGTAGTATTTGGCTTTGGGGGAGTTTTTCCTACAATGTCCTGAATGCTGGTTCCTAGGCAGATGTTGTTCTGTGTGATGCCTGGAAACCTGAGCCATGTGTCACCCACACCTTCCAGAAGTACATGTATGGCGTCAGCAATCACATCAGTATCCAGGCTCCAGCACTGATAAGGTAAGGCAGTGCACGCAGATACGTGGGTTTGATCAATCCTGACTCCAGGGTCACCTAGTGTGGTATACTCAAGGCTAGGCTTTCATTGATCCTGGTTCTGTCAGTAGAATTATGTTCATTATCTGACTGCTGTTGAATTAAGCTCTTAATTATTTCAAGTGCTTGAGCTTAGCTGAAAAGGAGTTTTAAATTTCCTGATGAGATCAAAGGTTGTGAAACTCTCTTCTGAAAACTCAGACCTTGTACATTAATTAAATCTTCCTTCCTATGTCAGCCATTCTTTAATAGACATTGAGCCATTAAGCTTTCTCTTTCTTTTTATTTCATAATGTGAAGAAAACTCTTCAGCCTCAAAAGCAAAAGCACATTTCTTCTTAAAGCAATGATGAAAGGATCTTACTGTTTGTTTCTGTTGTGGCATAAAGAATGGTAATTTTGTATCTCTCTGGTATGCTTAGATCTGCTAATTATTAAATGCTTCCCGATCATCAATGTCTTTTTTTTTTTTTTCCTTTTTCACCTACTTATTTTAGCATAACTTTAATGTCTGATGGTGTCTCCATCCAGCTTCCTGTAAAGACTGTGTTCTTATATTTAGTGCTTTATAAAGGCCCTTGGGAGAAAAGCAGCCTATCTCCTTCTCTGCCCAACTCTATGTCCTGAAATGCCTTTAGTAACTCAGGGCACCTTTCACTTTGCATTCATGGGCACTTTGCTGCTCCAGGACAGCCAAGCAACTGTCTTAGGGGAAGGAGGATGTGCTCATTAAGGCCGAATTTTCTAAGGGAATACAGTGGCTTTACAAGGTACTGCCTATGAACTGACCTGTGATAGCTCTTCATATGTGTGTTCATATAACTGATGAACACTCACATTATTTAGTTTTGTTTATTAACTGATACCTTAATAGAAACGCTAATTATTCATGAAGCAAGAATGCAAACATGAAGGTTAGGTAAATGCTTTCTTTCATTTTGGTGTAATATTTTCCTTGAACAAGAACTACAAGATGAGAGGGATTTTTTTCTCCCACAGACATAATTTGAGTTCTGGTTGTTTTCATATTGGATGGTTGTCTAAGCGTGAAAAGGGATGCTTCCCAGTGGAGAAAGCCAGTCTAAAGCTCTCTGTATCACTTGGATCCTGTGAGGATTCCACACCAGGACCAGGCGGAGCAGCAGCAGAAAAAAGAGCGAAGGGGCTTAGCCTGGAGAAGACCACTGGCGTCTGTCCATGGTTCTACCACTTGGATCAAGATTGCCAAACCCTTACCTGCAGCCCCTGATGTTACAGCGTATCTTCCACCCTGTGAAAATCAGCAAGTCTTCAGCAAGCTTTTGCCTATAGGAAAAAATTATACAACTCGTTATAAGCTTTGCAAAAATAGCTGTAAGAGTTAAACAACATATGTTGTATTGTGTCTTTGCTGAGGCAAAGATTGATTGACTTAGGTTGTCATGTGCAGCTTCTGGGTTTCTGTTTCTGCATGTGACATAACATGACAGGACAGTACATCAGAACACTGAGAGGTTTCTGCCTTGTACCACACAGCTCAGAATTTCAGCTCACTCCTAATTTGTAGAAAAATTAACAGTGATCAAAGTATAATTTAAAGCTATCAATAGCTAGAATATTGTAGTGACTCTTTGGTTTGCTTCTGTGCTTTTTTCATATTGCAGCGTCCGTGCCAAGACTAATTTTTCTGTTGTGCTATTTTTTTTTTTAATGTCTCATAGTGTGCTAAAAGAAGTATTTTGAAATTGTTGCCATTATTATGTTACAGGTTCATTACATTACATTATTAGGTTACAGGGTTCAGGAGCAAGACTTGAACTTGATAATATAGTCAAAGACTGTGACTGTATTTCAAGTTGAGATCATGCTTTTAAAGTCATAAATGTCTTTCTAGGTTCTCCGGCATATCATAGTACAGTCTATCATCTAAGGACATAGAAGAAAAAAATGGTATTTTGTATCTATTCTCACTCCTGTATCATTCATATACACGTGAGTTACGACACTGAGACAATAATTTTAATATATTGAAACTTATTTTTGTACTCATAGAATTATTTAAGCAAGAAATATTTGGAGAAAATATTTAATTTCCAGGCACAGTTGATGCATTCAGCAAGGCAATTCGATTGCATTAAGATGTCTCCAAGAGAACAACATGCTTGGCTAACACATAATACACAGTGAAAGCTGCTGCTAGCAATTCTTGTCAAGCATTGAAAGATGCTATGTCAAAATAAAATGAAAAATTAAATAAAAAATCCCTATTCATATATGATTTTTCTTACCTTTCTTTCTTTTATAGCACATTTTAATCCACAGGAATCTTCCTCTTTCCTTTGCTCCAAGTAAGTTGGGCTTTTAAATATGTATTAAATGTCAGTAAATTAGAGGCAAGTTGTTTAATTTCATGTGTTGGGAGAGGGCAGAGCAAATTTCAAAGCTCTGTATTATGCAGCTTATAGCAAGCTCTTACCATAAGGTTGTCTGCTGGCAGNGGAATTCAGGGTCCACAATCCATTTTGCTGATTTGCTCAGATTTCAGGAAAATTCTCTGCGTGGCATTAAATCTTCCTGGAAGATTAAAGATGTGGAGGAGAAGGAAGGCAAGGGAAGAGGAGGAAGAAGTCTTGGATATTGGGAATAGTGTGAATACTTATGACTTCCCTCAGGGCCCCCTGACCTGCAGAGGTTTTTGAGACAGATTCCCCAGATTGTGCTTTTCCTGGAAGGGAAAATTTAGCTGTGAATCTCCATGTTCTTCCTTGTGAGCGGGCTGGATCTCCAGTGGCATCAACAGCTCCCACCTGTGCATTACTGGGCCATGAAGAGGTAATAGGATGTGCCTTAGTGCATTTAATTCTGCTCTGCAATACAAAACTCTGCACAAGAAACGTCAAATCCTTGTTTAGCTATTTGATATTCAAAGCAAACCTTGATCTTTCATGTGGATGAATGGATAGAATTTGATCCACATTGTTTAAATTGGCCCAAAAGACAAGGTACTTACTTGATTCCATGTTTTGGTCCAATTATTTTTCTTCTACAAGGCTTATGGGGAATATAGAAAAAGGAAAATAGAAGCCAATGTATACTAGACAGATCCTTGGAGTTTTATTTGCTTTAGTTCAGGATTTGCAGAGGCCAACTTGTGTTGCTGGTAATCCCTTAATATGGTTGCATTTGCTGGTCTTAAATTGATGACTCAATAGTTATAGCATTCTGAGGCTGTGAAAGATCAATACATGTGGGTTTGTTGGTGCCCTTCATTACTTTTTGTGATTTATTTCTCTCTTGGCTATCATATGACTAAGCCTCTTGGATTGAGTTTCTTGCATGTCTACCTTGGCAGCTAAATAATTGAAAACTTTGCTAAAGGAAGAGAAATAAAAATTGAAAATATGTTATCTACAAGAGTTTTGGTTTGTAGCTCTTCTGAGCTGCAGTAAACCTCTTCAGAACAAATAATTTTACATCACTTAAAATATTATGGAAATTAAAATTTTCAACCTGCCTGAAAAAAACTTTGCTCAGAGGCATTCCTAGGTCTTTTTCTGACATCCTGGCAAGAATGACATGACAAGAGCTGGTAGCTGACTGGTAATGGCAATCAATGAATCACAGCTACGTAGAGCAAGATGTTTCAGGGTAGAATAAGGTGCTTGTGGTCCACTAACAGTGTCTGACATGAAACATACCTGTGGAGAGTTGGGAACCCATCCCTTCTGGGAAAACAAATCATACCACTACACTTGTAAAACTGAATATCCTAGAGAGGAAATGGTCAGAGTAGTATAAACATTGGTGAAAGTTACAACATTTATATTTGTTATGACTGCATGCTGTAGTGATAATAATATTCACATTCAGAGACAGCTCTCATCTTATTGGGGTCAATGCAGAGCAATGCCAGCCCACTTTCCAAAAAACATTTTTAGTTTAGTTAAAAAAGCTCTTTACACTATTGTATGCTGCTTTAAGTAGTTTAAAGTAACAGCACGTTTCTTTTGACAAAGGTGATGACAACAGATATGTACCTGTGGAGAAAAGATACAGCTTTTTTTTGCTGAAGTGTTGAGAAAGTAAGCTGGCATTCATACAAATCCCTCTAAAAATGTGTGGGTCTCGTACAGACCTCAGTGGGTGCAGAATGAGGGTAATGATGAGTTGTCTGGTAGATGAGGATGGATTTAGGCACTGGCAGCTTCCCAAGGTTAAAGGCACTGGAGCCCCAATTGCAAAAGCAGAGAAAATTCATCCTCATCCAAACTGGCAGCTGTTGAATTTCTCTTCCCTTGTCCCAGTAAATGATCCTGCTGTGATGTCAGTTAAATTTCTCTCCAGTTTTAACAACTTGTTTAAATAAAAAAAAAAAAAATGCTGTAAAGAGCTGTTGACACCTCAGGGATATCTCTGGAAAACTTTGTGTTTTGAAACAATTTTGCAGATGCCATATTAGAAAGGTTTTGGCCTTCTCCACATCATTTCTGCATTTTATTTACAAGAGATGCTTGCAAAGGAACATGATCATGTTTCAGAATGTCATTTTTTTGCTTCTACTTATTTGAAATTCTCACTTTCCACAGCCATTATGTGAATGAATGCTGTGTTACCGACTGCAGCCCTCTCTAATGGGTTTATAACACATTTACTAAATATGTTTTTGAATAGGCATTCCTGTTAGAAGGAGGACTATAATTTTTATTTATCATGGTAAGTATATTTGTATAATACTAGTATGGCTACAGTTGTATTAGTATGAGGGATGCCGCTGTCTATAGAGCAATGAAATATAGTGATATAATAACACCTATAGCACCACCAAACTGCAGTCTTTGAACAATATCGGTTTGGCTGATGAGACAGCACTGCAAAGAGGGATGATAGAGATTGCACAGACTTTTTCTTCCCGTGGTTGAAAGAAATTTGTTCAGATAATTTTGTTTTTCTTCTCTGTGACTACAAGAAAGTGGCAATTTTTCAATAAGGACACCATTTTCCGTGTGGTACAAGCACAGTCACAGGAGGAGGGCTCACAGCAAAGAGTGCAGGAGAGGAGACAGTGGAGCAGTAGAGCAGGGCTCACCCAAACCTGTGCTGCACCAGGGGCAATGATTCATCTGTCCCCAGCACCCAGTCCTGCCCTACCCTGGGCCCTGTCTCAAGCCTGTTTAAGCCATTGTGGCTAAGCAGCAAAGAGGATCAGAGCACTCACTGGGCTGGGCAACAACTGCCTTCTGCCTCCAGCATCGATTTTCAGCCACCTTGTTTTTTTCATGCAATGCAGAATCAGCTGGGGAGGTGAGGACTGCTCCAGGCAGCACTCAGGGCTCAACCTGCAGCCACGGCCCAGGGCATCAGCTGGCAGGTCATCAGTGAAGGAAGAAACTGATTCTGACAATGAAATTTCTGAAATTGCAGACAATGTAACATACTTTCTTCTGTAATCCAGTTTTTCTTTACAGAGCTGGTCATAGAGGTACATAACTCCTAATTGTCACTAGTACAATAGTAGGAATAAAGGAATAGGAATAAAGAGAAATATATGATCAGAGTTTCTCTTTCAGGAAAATTAAACAAATACAGACAAACTAGATGAAATATGAAAGCTTCCCATAAAATTGACTTGCATGACTTTCTAGTGGCTTGGGTGGTCAGCACACATGTGAGCTCTTTGTATAGGCTTCAGCACAGCAGAATGAACCACGTGAGGAATCATGTGTTTGGAACTGTTGGAGCTTTAACAAAAATGTATTTTACCAGCACTTAGAACAATGAGTTCTACACACACCCCTACTACATACACCAGGAACAAATGAAATAATGAATGAAGATTTTATAAGGTTGTTTCTTTGGGTTTTTTCCTACAGAAGATTATGCCATACCTCAAATTTTGATCTGTACCCTGGGGTTTTTTTCCGGCTGAGAGTGAGAAAACAAGATTGATTCTGTGAAGGTGTTTGAGCTGATTGTTCAGTCTTGCAGCAGGGTTTTTCCCAGGAGCTATCAATCCTCAAAACTGTGTGAAAAGCAGAAAGGAGAGTTTTGGTGTAGGCTCCTTTCTACTTCGAAATAAATAATTGTATAAAAAACCACCTCTGAGTTTAACCCATCTTCTCTGTATGTTCCTTACCAGAATTTTGTGAATGGAAAATCATTACTGAAAAGGGCGGAAGTTTTTCCTAACCCTTGAGACTGTAACCAAATGCAAATAAAGGGGATATTGTTGTTTGCAAATATTTCTCTTGAAAAAAAAAAATAATAATTTGGACACTCCTCTATGACGTTGCTTATGTCGAGGTTGGTTAGTCATATTTCTGTAATAAATGCTTTGAAAATTCTACACATCCTTATTAGTGCCAGTGAAAGTATTCTCTGATTTTCCATTTCTCTTTGGCATATTACATACAAAAGACCTATTCTCCTAATTTAAATAAATAAACAGCAGTCTGGTCTTAGCAAAACCATTCATTAAAAGAAAAAAAAAATTATTAATGCAGTGTTTTTTACAGTTAGACGATCTTGTAGTAAATTAGATGTTTGTCTATTGTAGTTGGGGAGAAACCCTATCTTTACTTTGTTATTTTTTAATATGCATATTTATTTAAAAGTCAGTCATACTGGTGTATCTTAATTGCTGAAGTCAGTAAGATCTTCATGCCATGAACATATTATGAAGAATTAATCCATGCAAGACTTTGAATGATATAAGCATGTGAAAGGATGTTCTTTTTTTAATAAGAAGACAATTTATCAGTTTTCTTAAATTGATTATTCATTCATCTAGAATGATTATAATGTTATTGAGAGAACAAAATGAAGGTTTTTCTTGAACTGGATGGATAAATATTTTAAAACCTTTTTTCTGCAGACTGTACAATAACAAATAGAAAAGAAGTCACAACAGAAAAATAAAACAGACTGAGTTGGTATATGTATCTTTGTATTGAATTCTTCTACCTCTTACTCTTTTACCTGATACTATACTCCCTCTTTTTCGTCTTCTTTTATTAGTAAATCAGGGTTCACAGACTATGGGAGCTATGGAGGTCCCAGGCTCCGGTCATGATGTGGTGGCAGTGTTGTTGTAAGTGCTATTTAAAGGTATACTGATTCCAGCCTTATTAACAGCATTCTGTGGTGCAACCTCTCTTCCACACATTAGCATCAAGCAGAGAAAGCTTTCTTTATGGCCAGACTCATGAAAAGCATACAGTCTATTACTTACTTGACTATTCAAAGTGAATGAAATGCCTTTTGCAGAACTTTAAATCTTGCTGTAAAATAGACACCTCCCTATCTGCCTCCATGGCCATCTTTACCTCCTGTATCTAGAGGCTAGCCTTTGGACCTGACTTGCTACTCACTCTCTTCTTGTGCCTTGTCCCTTGATTAAAAACCCTTCTTAACCCAGGCTTAGCATCCAGGACAAGAATCAACTTTAATGCCACCAGTTGCAAGGTTGATCTCCCACTAGTCACACATAGTCTTCTAAACAACTACGCCTCCCAAATACAGACCCTGCAGCCCTCTCACCAAAGCAATTACTAAGCCATGGGCAAAGTTTTCCCTGGAAAGCAGGCTTGGCAGAAGCACACGATCAGCTTGGTACTCCCTCATGCTGCAGGTTTCTGAGTTATGAACCCACCATCTCTCATGTGGGTACAGACTGGGACCTTGGACCTTCCACAGGATGTGCTGCAGGAGACTTTTGTAAGGGCAGTGATGACGGCCAACCACCTCACAGCACATCTGTTCCCATGAAAAAGAGTAAGTTAAATGTATTTGTTTTCATAGCCACTCAATGTTTACATTGAGAAATGGGGTTTAATCTCATCGATGAGCAGGGCTGCTTCACAGAAAATCCTGCTACCTGCCTCTCAGTGGAAATAATCCATGAGATCCCATACACTGTCAAGCTGCCGGGGAAAGGAAAGAAGGGCATATAATGACATGAGTAAGTGTGCTAAACCACTGTGCTGCCTGCAGTCGCTGTGTCTGGGCTCCCAAGTGAGCTCTCGAGTATACACCTTGGCTGTCTCCTAACTCCACGCTGGCAGGAGACTCGAGTACACACCAGTCCCAAGTGCCCTGGTTTCCTCAGAAATTAAAGCCCTGCGACATACAGGAGCCTTTATAAACACCCAGCTTGGCCTCTGTCTGGACAATTGGAGACAACCTGCTCCTGCTATGATGCACAGCTGGAAATTAGTTTGGGTCTTTTTTTTTTCTCTCTTAAAAAGAAAGAGGTTGAGAAAAGCTCAATTCCCATCTGACACAAATCATTATGTCTTCACTGTGCCTGATGGGGCTTAACTGATTTAGTTTAACTAAGGATCTGGAATACTGTTTAGTTGCTGTATAAACAATCTGAAGGATTCCTGTATCAAGACAGATACTGCCTCTCTGTATCTGGTGGCAATGTACCATATAAACAAGTGGCAGGCCTAAACCAACATACATAAAAAATCATTGCATACATGGATATTGATACAGGCAATAAATACCATGGTCTTTGACTGGGATTTCAAAAACTGTTTATTTTACTGCCCTAATATGCCTTAATGGAACTGTAAATGACACAGAAATATAATTGTTCTTTTAAAAGCAAATAGCATCAGCTTTAAATTCAAGAGTATGCATTTGTATAACATAATGGGGGAAATCACGAGGTTTATGATACTCTTTCAGCAGTAAAATGTATCCCCACTTTCTCTTCAGTGATGTAATCTTGATATGACTTCTGTATCAGGATAAGCTTAGCACATTCCAATAGAACCCAAGCATTTTCATCTAGGAAAAGTAATGCTGTTGTGTGTGGCACCTTTTGCTTCAGTTTACGAATCTCTAGAAAAGCTAAAAAACAATGTTTAATGATTCTCCAGTAATTATTTTTAAATAGTGTGTTTTGCGATCTTAAGAGCACTATTGAATACCAACACCATTATCTGATAAAATTGCTCCCAGTTCACTCTAAACTGGTGCGTCAAAATTGCATCAATACTTTGCAAGTTGTTGCCATATGTTCATAACTGATTTTAGTAGAAGTATTGCAAGGGGTTTTTTTGTCTACAGGGTCCCATGACCTCCCACAGATGTGAAAATTTTAGCAGCTTTCAGAAATTAAGACAATATTTTTACTTCACTCTTTTTTTCCACTTTGAACTGCAGAGCAATGAGGACATTTTGTAAGAAACGGTTAAATTTTGAGTTCAGAATCCTTATTTTCCAAGCCACTTTCCATGTTCATATAATTGTTCCTTTAAGCAATTCACTGTGTTCATATCACAGTTTTAAATATGCCTGAGTCTGCCCACTTTATGCTTAATTTTGAGACCTATTTTCATATTAGAGAAAATGTGAAATTGCTAGTAAAAAAGAGAAGAACCATAGCTAAAAGTTACTAGCTAGAAAATAATGCAAAGCAGGAAGGTGTAAATTAGCTATAATTATTGGAAAATTTAACTAAGTTTCTTTAATGTGAACTAATGGAGGAAAGATACTGCTACTCACTTTCAAAGAAATGAACACTGATTGCCAATTAAGCAACAGTAAGCAATGGGTCCCTCTGATCTATGCATCCCTCAGCCCAGGCAAGAAAAATAATGTTAACCAACTTACATGTGTAGAATGGAGCATGATGTGGACATTTGTCTCTGTATAATCACTCATTTGTAACGATCTGTGAAATGACAAAAGCTGTGGTTGGTGCTCAAAAATTGTTAGGAATGCTGTGTATAGCCCCTGTTGGGCAGTTTGTATGAAAACCTATGCATAGGGGAAGAACAACAACTTACAGGAGCAAAAATAAAAAACTCAAAGAGACTGATCTGTTTATTTCTTGCATTTATTCTAATCTTCAGTCTGCACTCCTGAAACTGCTGCTATTTTAGTTTGGATCATGTTTCAAAAATTCTGCTTATTTTTTTGGTTTAGTTGTTTCTCCCACTACCTGGATGAAATTTGAACATAAAAGTTAAAATACCAAGAAAAAAGCAGATGTTTAAATTTCCCAGAATTTTCTTTGCAAAGCTGCTGTTGTAGAAATACAGTTTTCTTGCCTTTTTTTTTTTTTCCCCCACATAGTGCACTTATTGGGTGCCATTTCACCGTGGCAGTAGCACAGTGCTTCCTACTTGTGATCTAAATCTTCCATTCCTGTTGTGAAAATGATCATTTACATGAAATCAGAAAAAAAAGGCTGAGGGGAAAAGTAATGAAACCTCTGCACCTGATTTGCAATACAGTTAATTTTGGTGGAAATTAATTGGAGGAGATTCCCAGTGAATGCAGGAGGGCAGTTGGTTGTTGCTCCACTTGATTGAAAATTTTCTTTTGATACCTCTGATAATGACAAAGAGCAAGGACAGGAATAGGGTGAGGGCTTGGGGTAACACTTGGTAGGAATAAAATGTTCAGATGGAAACATCCCAAATGGCAGTACTTGTGACTGGCAATAAGCAGTGAGGAAAGTGATACTATTTTTCAATCTGTATAAATGCACCTTTAGAGAATTTTACCTTTTTCACATACAGTTATAAACTTCTCAATCTTTTTCAGCAACACCAAATACAAAGCAGACTGCACTTATTGCTTATAAATCTGTCATTTTCCTGCCTTTCCTGCTCAATTGAATCATGTTCATTTAGCTCTTTCTTTTCTCAGTGACTCAGTATGTAACAATCAGCGATAGACTTCTATAAAAAAGCTTGCCCTCCGTGATTTACAAGTTCAAAACACAAATTTTCCAAGTTCAGGTTTTAAGGGCAGCCCTATGCTTAATTCCACTGATAATTTTCACCTCCTCCAGTTTTGCCTGTACCCTCCAGAGGAAAATTTTGTTCTGGGCATCACCTCAATTTGTTCTGGAGCCCAGATCTGGCTGTAGGAGATGACCTGTTTTGAGACACAGTTTTTGCCACACTGCCCCAGTCTCACATATGCTCACCTGGGCAGCCCATTCTGGCGGGGTACAAAAACTTCCAGGTCTTTGAGGCCCAGGCTGAAGAAATTGCAAAATGACATTTCAGAAACCCCGAGACAATATATAGTGTGAATAAACAATTCTTTACTAGTTCATAAATAAATCCTTTCTCATGATAACAGTTTTGGCCAAGGACCAAAAAGTAGGGTGAAATGAGCGGCATACTGAAGAACTTGAAAGTGCAATAGAAATCTAGATATCATACCATTTTTATAATAGTAATTAATAGTTGAATGTCACAACATCATGCTATTGCTCATATGCAGCAGTTTCTGTAATGTAAATACTCATCTCAACTCAGCATCTCAACTTTTTCACTAAAGGAGGAGGGATAATTGGTGCAATAGAAAACAGTCACAGTCAGGATGTTTAAATGCTTTGAAGGACATAAAGGAATGGATCTGATACGTGCATATCAGACCTGTGGTAGCTGCAGCTGATGCTGGAAGTGCTGCCTGTTAGTTTTCTGCCTAGGAACGGGGAATAAGAACTAATATGAGGACAAAGAGGAGGAATTATAGATGAGCCAAATCACTAAATGAAAAGAAAGCTCACAAAGTGAATGAAGCAAAAACAGTTTCCCAAGCAAGTGATTTACTTCCTTGTGAATGCTGCTCTAGCAGGAGCCTCTTGTCTTCCCACCGGGGGGCCAGGTGAGAGCGCCTAGAAATCGGCCTGCGAGTCACTTGGTGAAGTGATAAATCAGCAACATTAGTGAGAGTCAGCAGGGAGGAGAACCCATTTTAGTCTAGCACTCTTTCTCAAATGGTAAAGAAATATGAAAGTGTTTTAAGCACCCCATGCAGCGCTGAATCAGAAGTTTCATTGAGCATTAAAACAACTGACTTATTCGGTAGCAAAGCAGTGCTCACCATTTGAGCGGAAAGGTGGGAGGAGCAGTAGACAAGCTGTCCCGTTTGCCAAAGGAGGGGCTCCAACTTTTATGGGAGTGGAATTGAACATTAAGCAACTTTGAGACATCCAGCTTTGGATGCCATAAATATTGAAGTAAGTAACAGTGAGATGGAGACACATAATGCCTTGGGTCAGAAACCAGTGGAAACTTAAAGACTAGACATAACGTGGGCCAATGCTGAGCCTGAATAATACTTTATCTTAGGCCGAGTGAGGACACATTAAGATTGGTTCAAAAGGGAGATTTAAATGGAGCAAGGAGCAAAAGGAGCTGAACAGTGGCACATTAATATTTTAATGTATGCACTGCAGTGTATCTATGTAAGACTTGAGTTTGGTATTGGCCAGACTTTTATAAGGCTATAAATTTCTTAATTGGCACTTTCATTAATTTCATTTGCCCATAAAGGGGTGTATTTAGATCTGAACTTCCCAGTACAAATAACTTCCCTGCAGCCCAGCAGCAGTGCTAGGGGCAGTCTCGGAGTATGTCAAAAGCACATTTTAAAAGTATCACCTGAGACAAAGATTTTCAGACAAAACAGCCCCTTCTCCCTCTTCTCCTCTGTGTCTATGGAAAATGCATTAAAGTCTCTTGTCTTGAGATGTGCAGCTGTGTCTGCTGACTCCTGAAAGTGATTGAATGTGACTAGATTTTCTGAACCCTATGGGGCTGCAAATAGCTAAGGGTAATTTGACTCGGTATATTCACATTTCTTGTTGGAGGCATATTCATGACCAAGGGCTACAGTTCCCATCTGTCTCATGGCAGGCAATATCAACACCCTTCTCAGTCAGACCCAGAGCTGGTTTTTGTGTAGTAACAGTGACCTGAATTTGTTTCCAGGGCAGAGGGAGGACTTGGGTGCAGCCAGGGTCAGCCCAGTGTTCCAGGTCTCTTTTTGCGTGAAGGGGTCCTGCACCATGGCTTTTCCTACATCTCAACTTAGCTCTCTTCAATCCCATATGTAAGCAGACAGTGGGCAACTGGTGAGTGTGGATCCCAACTTGCATTCTTGCAGTACACGCAGAGTCAGGCAGCTGAACCTCTATGTCAAGCTGGTGCTGTAGGACTAGGAGAACTGAAACACTTTTGAAAGAAAGCATGAGACCAGAAGAAGACCCTTCTTTTGGTTTCCTTCAGGGTCTGGTGAAGGAACACAGCTCTGCCTCCCGTGCAATGCTGCAATGGATTTTTGTGTTGCAGAGAAGGAACATCCCCAATTCAGACCCCAGTGGCATTGTGCAGATCTCCTTCTATCATTGTTACCAACTAAGTCTCCAACAGGCCCAAATTTTGCCGTTCAATGGAAAGATCTCTATAAGTTAAGTTTTGTTTAAAAATGTATGCTTTAACACAACACATATGCTTTCAATTTTTATAAAAATGTATTGGCATATTTATTCTATTTTACTTGCTTCATGGTTCTTTTTAAGTCAAAGCTTTCTTTTTCCAGAAGAAGGAAAGCTGCTCATATCATCATCTGCTTTATGCTAGAGCTGTTTACTTTTTTTTTAAAATATCTTTTTTCACTGACTCTTTGTGGGTGTGTGCAAATTTCATTTTCTAACGCAGTAGTCCTAATGTGCCCTCATCTCCCTGCTTTGACATTCAGCTGCTCTGCTTCTCTGAGATTTTTGCTGTTTCCATATTTATCACTTTTAAATATACTGTCCTTCCTTTCCCTTTCCTTTGACTGTCTTTTCAGAGCACTTGATTAACCCAGTTTTGATTACTGATATTTATGAATTGTCATCTTCTAGAAGAAGGAAGAGACAAATGCCATCAAGCCTCTGAACTCCATGTGTTTGCCCCACACACTCTGCTGATCTGTCAAAATCTGCATTAATCCTCACGAAAGAGCCTGAGGCTAGAGCCGTCTGCAGCCCGGCATCTTTTGCCTCTATTCACAGCTTCCTCCGCATCATGCCCTGTGTCTCACTTTTATATGCCCTTTGCTCTGGCCTGTCTTGCCATGTGCACCCTTTGGGATAGGAAGGGGATGGATATTGCAAAAGATGTATAGAGAATAAGGATTAATAAATCAGCCTAAACTAGTTAATTTCATTTTTTCAGACTTCAAGTATTTCATGTACATGAAATTAATTGTACTACCAAGGGGAAATACAGGGATTGTGCATCACTGTAGCAGCTTTTTTTTTTTTTTTTTTTTAATACAAAACAAAAAGCAAAAGGAAAAAAAATAAATTAGGACGCTGCAGAGGGCACATTTACTTCTGTAGTTGAAGGCTCTTGCATATGATAAGGTATGACATGACATTTCAAAGCTTTTGTTTGAGAAAATTCAGCACAGTTCTGCATGTATTTTTAGGCTGGTTACAATATGCACTCCTATGAAAGTCTGAATGTGCATCTGTTAAAGTCACTATGTACTAAAATCTTGCTAAAAATTCAGCACCCTCACAAAAATACGAGGGCTGGGAAGCAAGCCCGGGGAAATGATACGGAGTTGTTCTTTTCAGTGATCTTGGCACAGGTCAGCTGGTCAAATAGTTTCCTGATTAAGATAAGCAGATGAAGAGGCTTCCTAATTTTGCAGATATTTCATCTCTTTTGAGAGGGTTGAAAGACACTAGGGTTAAAATATTACTGTATATTTTTACCTCAGAGCTTTAATTGTTCCTCATTGTCATGGGCACAAAGACAGAAGATCTCAACAATTTTACAAAGGTCACTGTAACATAACTTTGCTGTCAACAGATAACCATTCTGACTTGAACAGGGAGAGAAACTAGCCTTTTAAATCACACCTTGGCACTATTAATTCATAAGTGAAGAAGATTGTACTTGCAATTCCTCCCTGGCAGTTTTCTTAGTTTCCTCTGGCCTTTGACATTGCTTCTCCTGCAAAACCAAGGAAGGCTTCAGTGGTAAATAGTCCTACCAAAGTCAGCTGGGAAAAATCAGTGCAATCACACAGGGCGTGTTAGCAGGTGTTAATAAAATTGAAGTCCATGGCATTTGTCACTTGTTCCACATGCTAGGCTGGTCAGAGACTTATTACTGGAGTGTTGTACTCACCATTGGCATATTCTGGCCTTGTTTTTAAAAACAGGAGACAACTCAGTGAGGACAATGTCCAAGAAGTCAGATCTGATCAACAGCATAGGATTATTGAAATGTTGGTGTTCTCTATACTACATAGGGAATCGTGGAGTAGAGATGGTTCAACACCACACCAACAACAGCTACTGCATCTACAAGCTGTGACATGCAGGACAAAAACCAAAAACCAGCAGCCTGGGTCTTGCAGCTGGCCAGGTTCAGCACTGCAGCAATGCAAACCTTAATACAAAACTCACTCATCCTGGTAGCTCAGCAGGGAGTGTCCCTGCTGAGGCTGCCCAGCATTCAGGCACTGCCAGCCCTGCTGGGGCAGGTACCACACCAGGACTGACACACACAGGGAGCCTGGGCCCACAGCTCTGGGGATGCAATAGCAAAAAAGCCAGAAAATGTCTCAAACTGGCTGTCTCTACACACCCATGGAGTTGAGTTGTGACTAAGAAACACTGAGATGATGGAAAGCTCATTCTGTGCAGAAGGACCTTGGTTTTTACAGAGTTGAATAGCTGGCTCCAAGATAATACCTAATCTTAATACTAAAGTATAAAATCATGCTCAGTAGTACAACACTGTGACTGCTAACTTTTAGAGGGCACAGGGGGAGAGAAACCACCTTATATACAAACTTTGGTGTCCATTACTTTCCCCTTCAGGAAGAAGTTCATGTTTCCTCTTCCAAAAAAGACTTTCAGTCACGGCAGCTGGGCTATGGGCTAGCCTAGATAGAAATTACTGCCTGCTGCTCCTTTTGAGAAGGTGCATGAAAGAGTATGAAATCTGTCTGACCCTGTCAAGTGAGCAAAAGCAAGGGCATATTTCTGAGTGGCTGGCCCACCAGGCTCATGTCAGAGCCGACCTATGTCCCTGCTCTAATGTCTCTCTGTGTAACAGACTATTGCTGTGCCATGTGAACTGTGTTGGGGCAGCCTGAAGTGCAGGGGTTCAATAACACCCTGTCACTGCAGTTAGCTCTGGGACTCAGTTTCTTGTGAGCTCACAAGGAACTGGCCAAAGTGTTGTACCCACAAGACTCTTCAAAGCAGTGCTGGATGAAAGAGACAGCAGCCCTGCCTTCTGTTCCTAATGCACGGGGCTGCATTTCTGCCACTCTGAGGGAAATGTTTAGGAAGGGAATGAAGTGATACTGCAGATTCCAAAACACAGCCTGTTTAGCCATATCCCTATGGCACCTGGTCCTTTCCAAGGCCCCTTGAGCAGCCTGATTTTGGCAGTGGGGTAGGCAGAGGAATTAGGAGCTTTTCCAGAGCCATTGGTTTTCTTGTGCTGATGTATTCAGGTGTCCAGGCCCTGTTGCTATCTTTGAATCTTGCCATTCAAAAAAATGAATGAAATAAAGTCTGTTTAGAATAAATTAAAAATGCAGCGCATTTAGAAACAAACTAAATCTTAGAAGAACTAAAATCTTTGCATATTCAAAACTGACACAGACTGTGATTTCGCATTTAGAAATGTCTGTTAGTAAAACCCTGTTCATATCTCACTCCCCGTGAAGACCTTAGCAAATTAGAGCGCTATCCTGTGGAGAGCTGTGTATTAATTTTCACCTCCCTCCTATTTTCCTCACCTGTGCTGTCTACCTTCATCATTAAGAACTCCGTCCCCTGAGCTCAGAAATAGAGGAGAGTTTCTAAAATGGGAATATGCTAGATGCTGGGCTGGAGTCAAGGAACCGAGACAGTCTTCACTTATTGAACAGTTTTTTCCAACAGTAGAAAAGCAATGCATGAATCATACAAATGCTGGCAAAAATAAATACACTTGATCCAGTAATGATGAGCTCACTCCCTGCCACTCCGACATAGGATCTTTTCAGCAGCTGCCTTCCTGTGAGCCTGAATGTGGCCATCTGCAGAGATGCAGTGCTGTTTGTAAGGCAGTGTGACCTCCATGGGAGGCGTTGTGCAGTTGGACGCTGATGGGGAATGCAGAGTCCCCTCAGCACCCCGGGATGAAGATGGCATGGGATGCTGCCCCAGCCTTGTCAACAATCCCCCAAGACTGCTCATCCCAACCTCACCCAAATGTGATTGTGGGTAATGCTGGCCCAGTTCTGTATGAAAGGCAGTCCTGGGGATTTGATGGACACTCTGACACCATTTCATTTAGGAGCTCAATGCCTGCTTTCAATCGAAACTTGAAGCATGGATGGAAAATGTTCAGGCTGGTAGTATCTTGATGTTCCTTGTGAGGCACGACACAGTCGTTTTATTTGTCGTATATGTTATTTAATAACATGATATTTATTTGGACTTAAACTGTATCAAGCCCTTAGTTACTCTATCGTGGAACAGTGATTACTGTAATCCAGCAGCATTACAATAATCACTCAAAAGTGACTCAGTCAAAAACAAAATGAAAACTCTTCCTAAATCCTTATTGTTCCAGGAATTAATATAATCTTAATCCCCTTTTGGACTAACATGACTGGTTACAAATTTTCTTAGTGCATACTGTTAGATGTACTAACATCTGCAGATTAGGAATATCAGAGTTTATACACTAAATGGGAATGACACATATACTGAGAGATGAATTTCAGCATACAAAAAATATGTTAGCTTTTATTTTCAAAGTAGCATTTCCAATTTCATCTGAGTGCTTCTTTACAAATGAAAAAGAAGTGTAAAGAAAAAAAAAATCCAGATCAAAATATTTTATTGAACTGAAACATTTAATTTTGGCTCATATGGTAAATTAAGAGTCAATCCATCCAACTGTTCTGATGATGTTGTTATTTTGCTAGAGTTCAAAAAATAATTGTTTGGGATATTTGAAACCTGAGGCTATTGATTCCCTGATTGCTAGAAATGTAAGCAAAATCATTCCATAAGGATTGCATTAAAAGCCTTAATTATCCAAATTTTCACTGTGACAAAATACATTATCCTCAGTTGACATATGGAAAAATAAAGACAGAAAAGTAGAATTAAGCAAGGGTTGCTCAAGACAAATGAGTTTGTATTTCAGCACAGATCAGGAAACAATGTCATTCCTGTTTTTGCTCTCATGGTTTTATTCTTCAAGACTATGACATATATCACACTGTTATACTGTCCCCCTCTTGAGGCCAAAAAGAATGGATTAAGTCAATAAAGTAGAGAGAAACCACAATAACAGATAGAACAATGTTTCATTAGTTTAGTCTGTGCAGAGAGAGGGGAGTAAACCCATTGCAGAGAACATCATCTCTATGCAAGAGAAAGCTGACAGCAAAATTCTGGGAGACATGAAGAAATGTTCTGTTAAAGGAAAAGGTTCAAAGTCACAAACATTACTTCAAGCAGAATAAGGAAAAGGTTCTGGTTTTGGTTTTCTTTCAGTAAAAACTGTTGAAAGCAGGAACAAAATCTGTTTTGAGAGGGAAAATTGATTAACCTCACTACTGGCATGAAGCTTAAACTATCAAATAGAGAACAGAAGTAAGAGTCAGATGAACTTAGAAAAGCACTTAGGTGATACAATTCAGTACCATTTCAATAAATATATTGATTGAAATTTTCACTAAGAACCAGAGAGAAAAAGGGAGCAAGTCTCAATTTTGATCTCGCTGCATGAGTAGTTCTGTGCTTTCTGAATACTAATAAAGCCCACATTGCAGTTAGCATGATTTGCATACTTTTTAAATGATGTTGGTCTTCTAAAAAAAACCTACATGCAATATGTTTAGTATGTAAACTAGAATTAAAAAATGCAGATGGTTGAAGTAAATTAAATCAAAAAAGAAAAAATAAAAAGACTGTTCTGTTTGGGTGAACAAAAGTTCTTTTTCTAGCAAATCAATATTTTAAAACCTCTACAAGGAAATTAAAAAAAAATGGAGGCAATTCTTTTTTGGCAGAGTGTCTGTAAAGTAGATTTTAAGGTGAATGTGTTGGTGGTGAAAGCCCAACTACTTTTTCTACTTGAAATTTTCTCAGTATGGGATCCTCTTTTACAGGTACTTCAAAGTGAGTAATTTTGTCTCAAGTGGCTACCTAGCTGCTTCCTGGAGCCAACACAAAGAAATAGTCACCTCTGCAGAATGGCTCATCCAAGTCAAAGAAATCCGTATCTGAGCTGTAGGAAAGGAGTTGCTCTCTGAAGTGTCCCTCTGTCTTCATCATGTTAGGTAGAATCTAAAAGTTCAGCTTTTTACTTTTGGATGTCAGGAGTACTTCTCTTGAAGAGTGAAGACTTAATGTCAGGATTTGTATTTCCTTATATAATCTCCAGTTAAGGAAGTGAATACTGGATCTGTGAGTAAAAGCTTTTATTTAGTTCATTTTTCCATCTCTCCTTGGGAGACCAAATTTGACAATTTTCATTCTACAATTCACACAGCGTTAGGAAAAGTTTTGGGTTTACAAAGCACAAAATTATGTATTAGGTAACAATATGCTCCAATCACAGAAACACGGAATGGGTCAGGTTGGAAGGTACCACAGTGGGTCATCCTGTCCAACCTCCCTGCTCAAGCATGGTCATCCTAGAGCACATTGCACCAATCAAACCCAAGGGCAAGTAAGTGCAAGTTACAAGAAATCTCTATCTTTATTTGATCCCTAAATTTGCATTCTTTTGCAAGAAAATAGGTGGCCAAAATCAAATGAACTTATAAACTCACAAGAGAAACTACATATCTAGCCTAAATTTGCATATTAGCAAGATTTGTCATAAGGTAATATGAGTAAGAACATGTATTTACAGTAATGAATTTTCATCTCTTTCTTTAAATGTCATTACTGTATTTTAGCACTAGGTAAACTCCAGATCTAATTTCTTCAGAAGTCCAGTATATTTTTAAAAGTTCTCAGTATTTATTTTGCAAGACAGATGTATAGCACAATTTTATATTGCACTATTTTAAAAATTTTATTTTATATAGGAATAACTCTGTGTTGCAAAACTTGCAAAATACTTTATAATGTTTTTTTCACATAAAGCAAAGGAAGAATTGGTCAAGCTGAATTATTTGTTCTGATTGTGATAATTTTTGTTGTTTTATCACTATTTTTTATATTATTTTTACCTGCCTCACAGATAGGAGATCCCTAATCACATGCCAGTTCTCATAATACATCTCTCCTGTATCTGGACAATTTCAGTCCTAACAATCCATGCCTCTATAATGCTAAAGGAAGGAAAACATCTTAATTAAATTGTAAATGGCTATGAAAAAAAGTGTTGTGCACTTCCCAAATATATTGCATTGCATAATTGAGGTATTTTTTTCCTATTATTTCAGAATTGACCTATAAAATATTATTTATTGTAGGGGGAAAAGGTTAGGTTAATAGGAGTTTTTCTAATTGAAAAAAATATTCTTTTGAAGTTTCCTTAAAAAAAGTGTTGATTTTAATATGAAGTGAAAATTTAAAAAGTTAGTATGTTTAAAAAAGAAAGAAACCTGCCACCAGAGACCGCTTTATTAGGACATGAGCTTTTACTGATGTTAAATGAACATAAATCTAATGTAATGCAATCTGTGCATAAATCTAATCACAATTGCATTCCAGTTATAGTAAAGTAGATGTCCTACCACCTCCATTATCAACTGAAGGTCTTTACAGATATCTGGCCTCTTTGCACAACTTACATGTAGGATATTTAAATCACAAGTCCTTATTTCCTTGGACAGAGAAAGGGGTTTGATAAGGACAGGTTATATAGAAGCAAGTAGGTACTTCTGTAGATGATGTAGACGATGATAGTAGACGATAGTAGATGATGACTATTAGTGGGGGATAGTTAAAGAGTATTCTAAAGCCATGGATCTACTTAGTTATCTGATTTGAGCTGCTCCTGAGAGTAACAGGTATTATAAAGGAAGAAAACATCTTTTGCTGACTTCCCCATTTGTCCTTACCTTTTATCAGGGCTTCCCTAGGGATAGCCACAACAACCACACACCTCTAACCTGGTGAAAATAATTGAAAAGTATTGGTACTCCTCACATTTTTAATAAAGGAGAGAGAGGTTTTCAGGATATTTTTTATGCCACTGCCAAGGTGATCTTAGAAACAAAAGTAGAGACTTTCTGTGACCTTAGTGATTAATTCAAGAGTTTTGCCAAGATAATGAATACTAGTTATGAGAAGAGTGAAGTTTGTAGAACAATGCAGTTCATGACATCTCCCATCAAGTTATGAAGATGGGAGGTAGAAGTGCCAAAAGTTGCAGAAGTTTCCAGGACAATGTCTGTCCTATTTTATAAGCTGTGGATGGGATAGGGTCACCTACAAAAGCAGCAGGAGCCTCACAATTGAGAACTACCTACCCTAGAAAGCAGTTGTTGACAGCTTTTTGACAGTTTGTTAACTAGGTTGCTCAGATCCTGCATGGAAACTCAGAACTTGGCTTGTTCAGTACAGGCGTAACAACTGAGTGGTTTGGAGAGCTCAGCCATGGCCTCTTCTCAAAGGAAGGGCCATTTCCCAAGGTATTTTGGCTTTTCGCCCTTTCCTTCACTTTATATCTATAGAAATTTGAAATTTCGTGACATCAGGTTGTCCTGTGGTCCTATCTGGCTTGGATAGTTACAAAGGGAAGTCATTAATCTCAACCAGGCAACAGGTCAATTAGCAGCAACAACAGCTTCAGAAAAATCTGTGTTTATGTTTTACTTCAAGGGTTCTAATTTAGACAGGAGAATAAAATTCTGTGTAACATGCAAATATGTTCAGACTGATGAAAAGAAAAAAACCCCATATATACAAAAGATTCTATTTAAATTATAATTATTTTGTTTGACAAAGCAGATAATCATCTTCATTTATTCAAGAACAGACCTGGGATGCAAAACCTGAGGTCCTTTATAGTGGTAAGCAAGATAGAGAGGAACACTTCAGTTTTTGCTACCTTGATTCTTTCATAGTTCTCCCATATTTTCTGCATGCCATGTGTTTGCTAACTCAGACAAAGTAGGAAAGGTCATTAATTTCCCAACCTTTTGTTTTCTGAACCATTTACCCAAAAGTGTCCATTTTGGTGGCAGGTATCTCAATGTGGCAATCTGACTCACCAGACTGGAACAACTTTGTTATTTCACAAGTGCTATAAGCAGCTGTAAATTGGTTTGATTTTGCGGCTTTTTAGTGTTTAGTTATACATGACCCAGAATATTTTAAGCTAGTGACGTATAGAGAATTGACATCTATCTCCTGGACTATGGTGGACACATCTTCAGTCAAGTGAGAGATGGCAGTGTCCTCGTGTGCAGTGGTCAGCCTGGATAAGCAATGCTGTGGCATCCCACTGAACGCTGTGAAACAGGATTTGATAGCCAAAGCAAGTATTTTACTAGTACCCAACCTAACAGTTCTCAGCTTCCTATGATATAACCATTTTTGGAGCTCCAGGCATTCTGGTCATTTGGGAATTAGAAGGGCAAATTTTCCTTTTGCATTAATTGGCGTCTAATAACACAACAGTGCTGGAAGCAGCCTCCACTCAGGCATAACACAGGCTCACAGGATCGACTTGTTTTCCTCAGCTGCCTGTTCCTATCACATTAGCAAGAACTTAATGTTTGTCAAACACATATGCGTGCACTCTCATACACAGGCACACACCGTGCTTTGTGATTGCTTTTTGCTTTGGTAAAGAGATCAAAAAAGGGTAGAAATCCTGAATAGCTTTAAAAAACTCAACCCAGTCAAATCAATAAAATGAGAAACAGAAAGGGAACAGATAGGAAGAAACCTGGTTCAGTGCTACGGTCAGACCAGAAATTCTGCCACTGTGCTCAACAAAAGCAATGGGCTCTGTGTGTTTGTTATTAAATGCATAATGTTTGTGGCTACACTTCAGATTTAAAACAGGCAAATCACAAAATGGGGTTTGTTTTTAAAACAAATATAGGTATGAAGATGAAAAATAAATATAAGCTTTACCTTGGTAAATCAGTGTCTGGGATTATAATTTCTGTTCAGGTGTGAGGTCTGCTCTTGCCCCCGGCACACAACCAGCCTCATCCCAAGCATCCGGCATCCCAAGTCAGGGCCAAACACATAGGTATTTTCCATTTATCCTGCTTTCTCCAAGGAAAGGAATTTATTAGTCCTTTGACAAGGACTGTTCTATGCCTGCTGATTAGAGAATGGTCCTGGACCTGTTAGATTTGCTAGTACAGATATATATTTCTGTATATACTTGCATTAAAATTTTACATGCATAGGTAAGGCTTGGTGTAGGCCCTGTATTTTTGTAAATACTGATTTAGCTTTGTAGAAAATACAAGATCATAGTTGTGCTGATGCTGAAGGGGTTATCTGGATACAGCATGTCAATCTGTAGTTTTCTTCTGACAGTTTAGTCTCAGAGAAATTCATGCGTGAGTTTAGAGATGTCCACGGTAGGTAATACTGTAGGAAAAAAAAGCCATTGTAAGTCTCGTTTTATTTCACTCAGCACTCTGAAAAAAAAAACGTAGCCTAGGGGACATCTGAAGGATTCATAGTGAGTTTCAGTCTACTGACTACAAAAGCCTTTCCTAATCAATTTTCATGTACCCCACAGAAATATTTCGTAGGTACTGAAAAGTAATGTTTTGGCACATTTCTGTTTGCTTCCAAAAATTTTCAGTCAATTTTAAATGTTTGAAGAAAGTTAATCATTTTTGTCTAAATGGACTTTGTTTTTAAAAAGGTTGCATAGTACTGAACAGAAAAAGAACTGTGATTTTTTGTGTAAATGAAAGGGCATTTATGAGTATTGATCTCACTCTGGGCATCTTTGAGAGGCCACGGTCTGCATGCCGAATGGCATCCTTCTCAGGGCATTTCTCAATTTTTAGTGAACTCAGAGCAAGCAAAAGGACTTCAGTACTTTATAAGACCCCATCTTTTGTTTTGGAAAAGTATGCGTGTTCTTGACATGGATCAGTTTTCTGAGCAAAATGATTGGTTATGAATATGATTGATGCCCCTAATTTGGCTAATGCTTGGTTTATGCCAGGGGGAGGTTTACACAAATTATAGTAACTTTCCAAACATCTTGCATCTGTTGCTTACTTCCTTTGAGGATCTTCTACTTCCCTCTGTTACAGCAGTAATTGGGAACAAATCAGCAGGAAGGAAATATACTCCCTGGTTTAGCTAAGACTATAATGTTTGTTTAAGTTAGTGATGCGTGAGTGGTTTGCTAAAGATTAATTTTAAAGGTCACTTCCTACTTGGAAAGGAGCCTGTAAAAAGCTTTTCTTCAAGTGAAGTGAGCTTTTTCTTCAAAATTCTTGCTCTGGGTGGTCTGCTTTATTTCCAGCTCCCACAGAAGTCAATGGGAAGGGGTGTTCCATTGTCACCTGGGGACACTTATGGCTTTTTGTGAAAACAAAGGATATATTTCAAGGAGGGAAGGTGGGAATGGAAATATTGTACAGTTAGTACATATATAAAAAGGGACACCTTTACCAGTCTTGTTAGGACATTAAAAAAAAAAAACAAAAACTAGGTCCTTTAATTTTGTACATTCAGGAGGAATTCAATAAAGCTTTGAGAAAATGGATAGACTGGATTAGCTAACTCCCAAGTATTTTTTATTTTTATGTGGAGCATAGCAGGAGGGTTCTGGCAGGTGTTTTTATCTCACACTCATTGTGGAAAACTTTACTTCCTCCAATTAGTATTTGTGTTTATTTGGTAAGGAATGGGCCTCACAGGAATGTGCAGCACAGAGTCATTGCAAAAAGGAGGGAATGAATTTCTAACATACTCAATTTGTGAAAAAAAAAATCTTCTAAAGGGCATGGACAGAAATTATTTGAGTTAGTTCTTGAAAGAGTCAAAGCTGTTGAATGACCTTTAATCCAATATAAATTCTGAGCTTCAGATCTGCTCTTTATAAAAAATGATTTGCTATATTTATGGCAGGTAAATCACAGTGACCCTGAAACTGTTGCATCATATATCTGTAGCACCGAAGGGGAATGCAAAAGAACCAAACCTTTGGTTTGGGGCAAAAAATGACATTCCAGCAGGTATTAAGCTCGTGACAATTGGGGAGGCATTTGTAGGAGGCAAAAAATTCCAAACGGAGAGCAATCTGTGGCCTCCTGCTCCCATCCAGGCGACTACTGTCAGCACCATCAAGGCACAGATTTTCAACACTCTTTTTCAGGACAAAATTACAACCCTTAAGTATTATGACAATTTCTGCAGAAGTTGAATTGTCCATGGGTGTTTCCAAAGACAATGTTGCTACTGGCCTCTTTGAACATTAAATTAAGAATCAAATCTACATTTTCCTGCATTCAAAGATTAGTGTCAGGATGTTTTCTTGAACACCTTGCCCTTAGTTATTGAACAGTTGCAGTTCCATATCTTTATAGGAAGTCAAAATTAATATTCTTGTTGTCAGAATTGGAAAGACCTGACAAATGTTAATGTCAGGATACAATTTGTCTATGTATCATCTTCATAATATTTTTTGCAACATTACAGGACTTAAATCATCCAGTCTGCACACTGTATTCAAAATGCTGGATATTGTGAGTACTCCCTTATCTTCAATGGTAGTTTCTATACTTCCCCTTCCAATGAATTGAAAATTGTGTGGTTCTTTCACAGATGTTAAGTATTTAACTCTCTCCAAGCACTGTACAGGGAATTTTCCTCCCTCTGTCAGAACAGATAACTGCTGGTAATTAAATTACTTTTTTTGCGGTTGTGAACCTGAACTTTTCAATACCTAAGCCCATTTCAGACCTGGCTCTGAATACTTTTTGAAATTAGAATTCAAATTATTTCTGTGTTTCTCAAAGTATTATCTTCACATGCAGTATTTTTTACTATCTAAAGAGCTTGAATCTAACCTGACTTTTGAACTAAGGCATTTGTGCTTGCACAACTTCATACTTGCAATAGTAGTTATGGACACAGTGACAGAGCTGTTGCAATAGAGAAGCTTTAAGTCTGTAATATGTCCATTTACCAAAATCACTGAGGGTTTGTGCTATGGATTATGTAGTAAAAGTGTTTATGTGTCTTCTATTGGGATAGGGTAGCTTTTTCAAGTCCCCACATTTCTCCATGACCAATGGAATTACAGACTTTGTGTTCTGTATTGAAATTTATTATTATTCTGAATTGAAATTCACAAACTTTTTGTCACAAGAATGTGACTCACGATTTTAATGGTTGTCATAACACTATAAAATGGAATGAAACACATATAAAATCTCTGTTCAAGTAATGTTAGTAATATAAAGTATATAAAGTATATTGCCAACAAAAATATATAGGATAGTGCTATAAATAAGTATATATATAAAGTGCTGAAAAATATATCACGAGGATGTGTAATTAACCCCAAACTCATTGCCTCAAGAATAAGTGGGTTTATATGCTGGAGATGCCAGAGCAATTTGCTTCCAAAGACCCAATTGTATGAGTAACATATACAAAGCATCCAGTGCTATGACAACCTCTGAGAATCTAGCGTTTTGTTAAACAACAGAGGTTTTATATAAAATTATTCTATTCCCCCTAATACATTTGAATTCTGTCAGGGAGGTATTTCACCCAGGGACATAGCTGAGTCCCTGAAGGAGGTAACCGGCACAGAAAAATACAGTTATGGGCAGAAAGGCTTTCTGAAAAAATAGGGAACTGCATTGTAATCTCGCACCTGCACAGCACTTGGCACCAGCCCAAACCTCTGCATATGACAGTAATTCACTATTTCCTCTTGTCCTTCCTGCCCCAGAACCCTTAATCCCGGCCATTCGCATTCATCAGGCAGGAGATTATTCCTAGACTGCACAGCAAATGAAACATAAATAAAGCTCACAAACATCTAAAGCTGACTATGAAAGTAGTTGTCTAAGCCTTTTCAACATTTATTACACAATAAGAGGATTTTACATTAGTGGCTCTCTGCATTTTTTAAGCTGTTATTATTCCTCCTCTACAAATCTTGTACCTAAGAACCGCTCATCCCCAGATAGACACAATATATGCTCAAACATGACAAGACACAATTATTAGCAAGGGAAATTTACTGTCTCCAACTTAAAACAGTTGAAAGTTATGGAAAAATATGGAAATCAAATGCTCTGTTAGCCAAGGTTGTTGTTTCAGTTTTTTTTTTTTTTTTTAAAGTGTAACACACAAATTATTTGACTACATTTGAAAACACTGTATATGTTATGTGTATGATTATTCTCTCAGACTAAATTTAAAATTTATCATGAAGATATTTTTGTTATCTAACTCAAACTCAGCAAATAGTCTAAACCAGTAAATTTAAGAATTTTATTTTACAGGAACACCCCATTCTGCAAGAAAAAAACCCAACAACCTACTCTACTACTTCATTCCCACCTAATTTTTTGAAATCAATATTAGAGAGGTGAATGTTAACCCTGCCAGGGGAACATGATAGGGACGTGCAAGGACCTGTCATTCACTGTCAACTAAATCTCCCCCATTAATTGCTAGATTTTCAGTTAGAGGAAATGCTGAGCCATAATAAGCAGCAAACATCCAAAATAAGAGAAAGACTATTTCACATCTTATTCTGACATCTCAAAATTTAGACAAGTGAAAAACATAATTAATTATAAAACCTGCCATTTTTTTCCCTGCAGCCTTGTGTCTTCTTTGCTCTGTGACAGGTTCCCTATTAGAGGTACAAACTTCTATGGTAAAATCTGAACTTGAATAATGAATAAGGATGAGGTATCAATTCTTGTTGCCCAGGCTGACTACTTTTCAGGGTAATGGTTTTTTTATATATGGAATATATTTGCAAATATATTTGTGTCTTTGCATAGAGGGCAATTTCCAGCATAGAGACAAAACTCTTCCACTCCCTTAAGTGGTCTGGCAGGACTAAGAATATATCCATATTTGACAAAGCCTTGAGCCGAAGATCCTGGTGAGACTTAATTGTGCTAAATATTTTTGACTACTAGATTTTTTTTTTTTTTTTAATTGAATTAATTTATTTATTCTTCTTATCAACAATCCTCTGTCTGCAACCCCCTTAGTGTGTCATTCTCTGGAGTTTGAGAAGATTATTAGCAGCATAAGAATAAAAAAAAGAGCTGATGCTCCCTCAGCTCCACCGCAGCCTAAGTGAAGAAAATCGTTAATATCAGAGTTCAAAATACAGAACATACAGGCTCTGCAGGGTTTGCTCAGCTGACAGCAAGAACAGCCTGAGTGTGTTTGTTAGAGGGAGAGGCAGTCTGCCACGGGAGATTAGCATGTCAGCAGTGAGCAGGCTATAGCCAAACAGTACATTTCCCTTCTCGATGGCCAGAAGAGAAGGATCCAGAGTGAGGGCAGCTGTGGCCACAGTCCTGCAGAGGTTGGTGCTGTGGGTCAGGCTTCCCGTGGCTACAGGACACCAACTGCAGCCAGGCTACCATAAATGGGGGATTGCAGCTTGCTGCTCTGGCCTGTCTGTCTGCTGAAAGTAATTTTTTTCAAAGACACGCTATAAACATCCATTGTTCAGTGTCTGCTTGTCAGTATTATAGTCCCACTTCAGGAAAAAAGCCAGTATACATGCTGTACGTATTCCAGTTCCACACCACATTTCTTCAACTCTTTAATCAAAGCCCTGTTAGTGAAGAAAGTGGTCAGCCATTTTTTGTACCATTTGCTCAAATTTTTTTCTGCTCATTTTTCATTTAAGCAAAAGTTGAAATCGTTTTCATTTTGCATTTTTGCATTGCCACTGCAGAAAACATGTTTTGTGTCCAGAGATCCAGGACTTCAGTGATTTCCATATCTCACAAAACCTGACCCTACAGCAGTGCTTCAAGGAGTGTTCCAGAGAGGCACCGAAACATGGGGGAGCTGGACTCTGAGCAGTCTGCACCCTATGGCCTTTTCCTAAAGCTAACGTACAAAAAGTGCAGGGTTAACCATGGGCATTTCTCAGTTTGGAAAGATAAAACTTTTCCATTTTGAAAGTACATAGTGTTAGAAGCAAGGAGTGTAGAGTAGAAATAAATATGGCCTCCACCTTTGGAATTTAAGCTAAGAGATCTGAGCTGGAGCTGGTTCTATAGAGTCCCAGAGATTTTACAGCTAAAACCTAAAAGAATCAAACCATATTGTGTCCAGCCCTACAGTTTTATTGTCATACTACAGTAGCTACTATGATTTATACAATTCAAGTAATAAATAATGGATTTTATGATGATTCATAATCACTGGAAGCAGGATTAAAGTCTTCTTTATAAGTGAATTAATTCTGTAGGTTGCTAGGAATTTCTGGTGTAAGATGCTGGAATCTGTCCTTTTGTTGATTGTGAAATGGTATTTAAAAATCAATGTGTGCATGCAAAAAATGTACTGGTTGAGGATCTCAAATGAGGTCTCCATGGTTATAACAGTGGCTCTGGCTATGTTACAGTTAGAGTCAAGTGTTTCCATCATGAAGTGTGTTTTTCTTGTGTATGTACTTGGCCACATAAATGCACTCTTGAGTGCTTCTAAACATTCCAGAGTTTTCTAAATAATAACAGAAAATTATAATATTTCTAAATGTTAGAATTAGGAAAGGAATTTTAAGAATGATTTTTTTTGATGGAAGTTTTATGTGCTTCTGTACAGTCTATAAATAAAAGGTATAAAATTCAAAGTATATTGTTTAAGATCCTTTTTCACTTTTGAATAGCTAAAAATGTGTCCAAATTGAAATATTTATTAGTTCCGCATGGACTAATCCATTAAGTGGTTTTGAACCAAAATATAAACACAATGAAATAATTATACTTAGATATATGCTTTTTTTCCCCCTCCATTCTGCTAAGGCTCATAATCTGGACAAATCTGGTCCATATTTTAACATTATTGATACATTCCTGTTGACATTGTGCATCCATACAGTGAGAACTTGTCCCCAGGGATATGTTTGCACTGCAGCCAAATATTTAACCACTGAATTTATAGAGTTTAAACTCTTTAGCCTGGGGAATAATTCCTGTTCAGTTGTGGCAGTGCAGACCTCAGCTCATGTTAATCTTAAAAACGTGCATGTAGAGATAGCTTTGTCATAGCCTATGAAAAACTCATTGGAACAGCCAGACATCCTGTTTCTCACACTTGCTATGGTGAATAACGACCAGATGAGTCTACAAGTGCTGTACCCAACACTTTGATGGAAATAGCCAGCTAATTCTGTTAACAAACACCTCAAGATACACTTTAAGGAATATTTTTATGCAGGGTATTGCTCAGCTATTTCTGGACATGACTGAATTGTGTAATTGTGACGTGAGGCGTGACTGATAAGCTGTATAGATTTGTGGGTATGGAGAAGCTGCTACTTAGCCATAAATATGTTTCTCCAAATATACATTTATCTCTGGTATGAACAATTAGAATATTAAGGCATTCTTTTTTGAAATTATAATTTTAATACTATACTTTTGAAAGTGGTTTTGGAAACTTGGGAAAAGTACTATGAGCCAATGGTTTATAATTATGGTACATACAGTTATAACTGTAATTACAGTGCATGGAAATGGCAATGAAAATCTTCCTATTTTGCTAGTACATATCTAAACGTACTGAAAATGCCATCTTCTACTTCAAAGAGGTTATAATTCAAATTATGTCAACCTTGTTCTCCATTGTCATGTATTCTGTATGGTCAAGCAATGTTTTAAAAAAATATTGTTGTTCTGTGAGAGCACCTCATGCTCTCTTTCTGTATCCATAATGTACATAAATGTGTGTGGACAGTGGAAATGGGTTTTGTATAAATGTATGCAGTCCTTTCAAACAGAGGGTCAAACAAAAGATGTTTCCACCACTTTCTTTACTCATTTTTATTTGGTAGAACAAGGACTGCTTTCTAGGCTTGAGAAGGGTCATCAGACACCCTTTTGTCTGAAACAGTGATAACCTGAAGTTGTCTCCGTTTCTGTGAGCCTCCTGTAATCACACCTACATAAAGGCAACCATTGTTTAAGAGAGCTTGGCAAGAGACTGTGAGGTGGCTCACTGGGCATTTAGGGCTGATTGGCTTCCACTGACACAGGTAAATGTTGAGTGCCTTTCATGAAACCAGCACACTGATGAATTTAACACACTAACTGCTTAATATTTCAGCACCCATATTTCCAATTTCAACAGCTTTTATTTAACTTTTCCTAGTTGTTCCCTGACAGTTGTAAGAGTTTTCCCACTCACCTGCTACTGTTTTTAGTTCCATATGGATTTAAGAGATGGCAGCAAGACAAGGCAAGCTCTTCAGTCAAAGTTTTTAATCTCAGATTCAGAAATTCCCCTTTGGAAATTCATAAACATTCGCATTACAGATTGTTTCACATTATAGGTGATGAAGAGCTGCTTGACTCAGGGAAAGTCTTGGCAGGGCAAACATAAAAAGTTTGTAAGAGCAGAGTTTATTGCTTTTTTTCCAGACAATGTTATTTTCTAAACTCATGGGAGCTCATTTCCAAATAGCTGCCAAAATTTGAGTATGATGCAAATTGAATTCTGCCTTTGGTGGGGTCTAAATGAAGATGCAGCCATTGCAACTTTTACCCATTCCTAGAAATATTACATATTCTTTTAATATGTCTGTGTGTCTTGGAGAGACTATCTTACTTCTGAAAATCAGGCAACTGATACTTGGTACACGTGTGTGAAAACCTGGGCCAGATTATACCATTACCAGTTATTATCTAATGCACTCAGTGAGGGAAATAAGTAATGGATTAGGAAAACTTCAGCTTTCTAATTTATGCCCTTTTTATAGTCAATTTCTCATCCCATATTCTAGGCCAATATTGAGAATCAGCACAGCCAACATGTATTCGTCTGTGAGAATAAGCAACAATTACGGAACAGATGGATTTATTTAGAAAACATATCTGTGTCCTAAGGAATAAAATACAAATGAAAACTCCTAAGACAAGAGAAACTCTAGGATGGGGAAGAAAGGGAAGGAGGAGAAGGAAAGAGTATAAGTATTTCTTGGCTGATGTGCCAATGTTGACACTTTTTTTCCATAAAAAGTGCCTAGCTACTTCTCTATCCCCTGTGCATTTGAATTGGCTCAGTATAATACAGTGGCTTGCTAGAAATGTTAACATACCTGCCTTTTCCAATGTAAACTATGATAGGGCTGACTCTTTTCCCTCAATGTCTTAATGTTAATTCAGCATAAGGCATTATTCACAATGAAATTCCTCCCGGTCTGTAATTGAAAGGTGTTGTTAACTGAGTGGTCTAGCCTTTTAACTAATATTTGTCTTGGTCACACTGAGCTGGGGCAAAAGAAAGAATTCAGATCTAAGAAGCATGTAAAGTGCACCAAAAGTGTGAATTAATCAAAAGAACACTGCAGAAATTGCTCTCTACATGAGAAAGTGTTACAGTGTTTTCAAAACTTATTATCATATTAAACCAACTTTCAATTCCAAAACACTTAATAGTCTGGACTTCTGTTATTTTATGTTTCAATGTGATTTTTTTTTGTGTTTGTGCAACTTCCTTCATCTAAGAATGAATGATAATTGACACAAGCTAATAAGAAAGGAAAAAGAAGAAGGAGAAACAACCTTAAACTTTTCTTCTGATGCTCTTCCCTTTAGGGTTTTGCTAATTTCTTTTCCAAAGTGCTGCACACAAATGGACGAGCAAAGCTTTGCAGACAGTGTCACCATCTGAAATTAAAGATAAAATCTATTAATTTTGGTTGTAAATGTACTTTGTAAGACATCTGAATTACAGTGAAGAGGAGCTCAAATTACAACAACCACTTATGCAGAATGCAAACTTTTTCTCCACATTAGCGTCAGGGATACAGTATAAAAATCTGTGTTCTTATAAAGTCAGTGAAAGCATGGAAGAATATCTTGTGTCTATAACAGGAAAAAAATTTTATGACCATATATATAAATAATTGGACAGGGAATTTACTAAGGTTCTGTATTAAGAGCCTCTATAAGGCCTCCCCTTTCTTTTTAAACAATGAAAATCCATTTGACATGCCTGAGGTCACTGATAGCCCATGCTCAGATTCATATTTGGCTATATAATTTCTGAACTGGACATCAAATCAATTTGCTCTGAAAAAAAATTCTGATCATTAAGGTCAGCAGTAGCTTATCACAGACTGTGGGTTGACACCTATCATAAACTAGAAAACTTTGAAAAAACTGATATTTCTTTTTATTGTTGTTCTTTACAACTTAGCACGAACATGTTTGCAGTTTCCCAGACTGAATAAAGACTAGTCAATTCTGAAAACTTTCAAAGTCAAAATAATCCACAGTTTATCACATAATGAAAAGGATCCACGAAAGGGTCAGGCACAAAGGGTTATAGTGAATGGGGTGACATCAGACTGGTGGCCTGTCACTAGTGGGGTTCCACAGGGCTCCATCCTCGGCCCTGTGCTCCTCAACATCTTCATAAATTACTTGGAGGCAGGACTGGAAGGGACACTGAGCAAATTCACAAATGATACAAAACTGGAGGAGCTGCTGACTCCTGCCAGGGCAGGGAGGCCCCACAGAGACCTCCACAAATGAAAGAGCTGGTCAACCACCAACCACATGAAGTTCAATAAGGGAAAGTGCTGGATTCTGCAACAGGGATGGGGCAACCCTGGATGTAAGGACAGAGCGGGGAATGAAATGCTGGAAGGCAGCACCACATAAAGGGACCTGGGGGTCCTGGTTGATGGCAAGTTGAACATGAGCCAGCAGTGCCCTGGCAGCCAGGAGGGCCAACCCTGTCCTGGGGGACATCAGGCACAGCATGGCCAGCCGGGCAAGGGAGGGGATTGTCCCCTCTGCTCTGCACTGGGGCGGCCTCACCTCCAGTGCTGGGGGCAGTTTTGGGTGCCACAATGTGAGAAAGACATTGAACTGTTAGAGAGTGCCCAAAGGAGGGCAACAAAGATGTGAAGGGCCTGAGGGGAAGCCGTGTGAGGAGCGGCTGAGGGCACTTGGCCTGTTCAGCCTGGAGAAGAGGAGACTGAGGGGAGACCTCACTGCAGTTACAACTTCCTCGTGAGGGGAAGAGGAGGGGCAGGCACTGATCTCTTCTCTGTGGTGACAGTGACAGGAGCAAGGGAATGGACTGAAGTTGTGTCAGGGGAGGTTTAGGTTGGATATCAGGAAAAGTTTCTTCACCCAGAGGGTGGCTGGGCACTGGAACAGGCTCCCCAGGGAAGTGGTCACAGCACCAGCCTGACAGAGTTCAAGAAGTGTTTGGATAATGCTCTCAGGCACAGGGTGTGACTCTTGAGGATGGTGCTGTGCAGGGCAAGGAGGTGGAGATTGACAATTCCTGTATGTACCTTCCAACTCAGCATATTCTGTAAATCTGTGAAAAAAGCTACTTTTTCCAGGCAGAGCTGAGAAGGCTGCCAGTTGTTGACAGATATTCCAGTGTAGTTTACCCAAACAGGCTATTGAGACCTGCTGCCTGATGCACCACTGTGTTTGGCTGAAGATTGGACCTGCACATTAGCCAGTGTGACTACCTTATATGGCAGAGTAAGGACTTCTTATACACATTGAAACACAAGTGCTAGGAAAGAGAGTGGGTTTACAATCCTGTTTTCCTTTTGATTTGTTTAAAGGTTGGTTGGGGATTTTTTGTTCTTTTTTTTATTGTTTTGTTTGTTTGTTTTTTTCTGGGGAAAGTTTAGTCTTCTACCACTTCTAGCAGTGACTTTGTAGCAAAGTCTGGCTCAGTAAATTATCTGACAGCAACACTGGCTTAGAACTGTTATGGGTTAGCAGACCACTTTTTGTAGTTTTATTGACAAGTTTGTGACCTTACTGGATCGCTTTGTGGTAAGTTTTGCTTCTATCCATTTAAATGATTTTTTTTGCAGCATTTCCTTTGGGGGCTACAGTCTGTCTTGAGAGTATGGAAACTATTTCCCCAGATGAAGCCAATGAATGTTCTGAGGCCTAATAATATATGTATCCTCTTGCAATTCACAACAGATTCCAGTAAACACTAGCCTTCATCTGAATGCTTGAATACACCACTTTCCAGAGCTCTTGGCAAGAATGACGTGGGTGTAAGGAGAGCACATCCATATCTTGTCATTTATTTGCACAGGAGGAATCTGTGCTGGTTTTCTGAACCTTACATGACCACTGACCACACCAGACAGTTTTGTATTTGGCTCTGCCAGAGAGCTACAAAGATGAAACATTCATTTTTCATCTGCATATTTTTTTTCCTTTTTTCACAAGCGAGATCCAAAACCTTCTTCAGCTGCTGGCTCGTAATCTCACCCTTGCACTTTATATTCAGGCCTTCTGACAGCAGTAACAGATACAGAGGAGTCATTTGGTTTAGATAACATCATGTTGCAATTCTAGCTCCGACTTGCTGACCTTCAGGTGACCCAGCATGTCCTTTGGTTCTGGTATGCTGGGAGCAAACAATTTGCAATGACTACAATTCATAAATATTTTTATAATTCATAAAAAAGTAAAAATAGAAAGCCAGAATATTTCATTAGAAAGCTCTTAAAATCTCAAAGAATTCTTTGTAAGCATGCGAAGTGGCATTTTAAGTACTGATAATGTATGTGTCCAAAAGGGTTTATCCTTAGCTTCAAACTTTGGCTTGTTCAGATGGTCAGTTTGCCTTTTGCTAATCATCCTCTGTTGGTTAATTACAGAGTTATAAGTTGACTTTGTTAAAACATAAGATTTGTTTATCAAGCTAGTACATAGGTGCAAATGTTAAAACAAATTTACTATAACTTCGTAAGCAATGTATGCTATCCTGTGCAAATCCCTCTCTGTTTAGAACCTGAGACTGTTTTTCTGCTGGAAAAGTAAATAATTTCTGCTTTCAGACAAGTGGTCTTGTCTTATGCTGAAATTCGTCATTATGATAGTCCCTGTATCGTCAATGAACTTGGCAGACTCTTTTTTTTCCTATATAGTTTGCCTTTGGCTGGGAGCTGGACACACAAACCTTCTCTCTACCT
This sequence comes from Daphoenositta chrysoptera, assembly GCA_013397915.1. Taxonomy (NCBI): domain Eukaryota; kingdom Metazoa; phylum Chordata; class Aves; order Passeriformes; genus Daphoenositta; species Daphoenositta chrysoptera. The sequence goes on along the minus strand of VZRO01007812.1, from coordinate 260,120 downwards.
GTAGCTTTCCACACAGCTTCGTGACAGCTCTTGGACCTTCTGTTTTACTCTCATATGCTGTGGAGTGTAAGTGATGGTAAAGTTTGTGTTGCATGTCAGTCAGCTTGCAAGGATTAGGAATACTATATATTAGTAAATCAAATGAAAGGTAATTAATTGGCTGTATACAAATGTACGGTCTATTCCTTTTTTGCACAGAGGAAAGTAAAAAGAACAGATTAAAGTTTAGCATATGAAGACTTATTTCATTATGTCATGTTAGATTTTGTAAGGTGGTGCTATATCTGTCATGACTGCTTTCATTATCCTAAAATTAAATACTTGAGTGTAATATAAAGCAATGTAGTGTTACAATATAGCTGCACAAAAATAAATGTCTCTTCACATTCAATTTAGATATAACTCGGTTGTCTTCAACTACATTATCATCAATGTAGTGCTAACTCTTTATTTATCTTCCTGCTCTGGGTTTCAGTGGAATGAGTTCCTGTACTTAATGGCTTTACAAGTTTGTGATATTTATTCAGCGTGTTTGCTGAGCAATGAGCACTTAGCATTTTTCATCTGCCATCTTTCATTTTCTTTCCCCAAAACACTTTAAAAGGCCATATTTTGTTTGGGGAAGGGAAAAAAAAGGTACCTTGGCATATTCTGTGTACTTTCAAAGATACTATGCATTTAGTCAAACAAGCTCTTGTAAATTTAGCCTGTTGCAACAAAAGAATAGTTCTTCAGCCACCATAGCCAGTAGAAATAAAATTGAATAAAATCAGAATAAAGGGTGAACCAATATTGCCACTCCTGCTTTCCAAAAGCCTTCAGAGCAATGTATAAAGTTTGGTTTAAAGTAATACCTGGTATCTGCACACTAACAAAATGAAGACTGTTCTAGAGGGACATCTGTTTCTGTTTATAAAATAGCCATGCTGATTAGCCATGGTTAATGGTCCAAAGTCTGAGCTCCCATGAGACATTTCATTTAGGCTGCAACACCTGCCTCTTAGCAACACTGCTCATTAGTTTTATTGTGTGGATGCTGAGTTACACTTTAGAGGACTATGGACACAGCATAATTTACTGCTTAGGAAGATGTTGAAGAAAGAGGGAGAAGTTAAGTATTTATGATTGTCTTACGTAGGAAACAGGTAAACATACAAATGTACCTTTAGAGGTCCATAAAAATATACTTTTGCTACAGCCACTGTTGTGTAGCTGAGCCCCTTGGTACAAATATATGAAAAATATTCTATTTGTTTATATTGAGTAAAATTCAAAGTCTACATTTATGCATTTCAGAATGCTATGTCCCTTGATCACATTTGGAACAGGATGATGAGATCACTGAGGGTATTTTTGTAATTCTGAGTAGAGCTCTATTGGCTTCATAGTGGGAGGTACAATTCCCTTTACGAGTCTCTGTTTTCTGGGGTCCAGATGTTCTGTTCTTTAACCATGAATGAAGCACAGGGTCAAAGTCTACATCCTGATCACTGTTAATACTACCATGGATTTTGGCTACTAGATAAGACTCCTGGATGAAGAAAGTGTACTTCTGATTTTGCTTCACTACTCTTAGTGTTCTGAGACTATCAACAAAAGTGCTAAATACATTTTTATGAATTAAGACAGTAGGATGCAGAAGAATACACCACATTGCACATAGGACTTTCAGTTTTATAAAATAATGTACAACTTGGGAATTCAAAGAATTAGGTCTTGTTCTGCTGATCATGGGCTAAATGTACCATCTCTTTATTTTCCTTCAACTTTCTTCCTCCATTACTTACCAAAACTGTTCATGACCAGTACAGCTTACCAGCTTTTCCAGACATTTTTTTTCACTTCTTTTAGTGTCTTATTACATTTCTTATTCTATGAGAACTGCTTTTGTGGTTCAAATACTTAAAACTATTCAAATGAAAGAAGTCTGACCCTAAAATGTTATATGGCAGCATATATAATCTCTAGACTGCTATCATTACCATAATTCATCCAAGGTTAAAAATAAATGTAGTTATGTTGAACTTTACAGTGATCTATTCTAATCAATTATACTTGTGCTCCTACTTCCAGCTTGCCCTCTTCTGGATATACTGTGATGGAAAGTTTTAGAATTCGTGATGAATTCATATGGATTAATTTTTTCAAGACTCTCTTCTCCAACAAGGTTTCTTACTTCTAGCTGAAGGTAAATATAGACCAAGGTTTCCCCAGGCTTCCATCTAAAAACCCTTCTTTGGTCTTTGTTTCATTCTTGTGAAGGTGTCCAAGATTAGAGTTTTGGTCTATTGGTAAACCTTTCTGTAATTCTCAGTAATTACAATTGTGAGTAACGCTTGTAGATGCTGAGCCTAGGAACAGCATGCATGTGTGCTAAATAATGCATGTCCTTTTTTAAAGCAGTAATTGGAATCTGCAGGATGTTTGAATAAACTTTATAATGTGCAAGACAATGAAAGTATATTTCAATGTGAAAGAAAGAAATGCTTCTGAAAGCATCCTATTGTACACTTTATGGTCAAATTATACCTGCCAGCTTTGAAATGTAGAACATTTAAAATGAGACAGCATTTTGTTAAGTATTAAGTATAAAACTTTTACCATTTTAAACTTTGCCTTTTTCCACCTGCCTCTGCTTCTATTGCAATATATGTCTCCTGTAAAGGAACAATAGTTGATTAATAAATTGTGCACAAGTTAGAAGGATTTTAATGAGATGAAATCAAAGGAATTTATTAAAGTCTTTGGTTTTAAAAGAGAAAAATTACTTGGGAAAAAAGTGTCTGATGAGACTAATGGTTTTACAGAATAGAGTTGAACACTTCAAGTGAGTTTTGTCCTGAACTGCTTTTCACCTCTCCCTGAAAGCTGTTCTGTGGTCACGCAACATTTTATCTGCATATTTCGTAACTGGTCTGTCTGTACTTTTCACCACTTTCTTACACTTTGATCTGATAACTCCAGGAGCAGTCTGGTTTTCTGGGGTTATGGTCTTCCATCTGCACTTTGGCAGTGGGGAGTCAGCACTGTTTCTTGACTCATCAGCCATTTATTTTAGTTAAACCCAACTGAAATGTGTACCAGTGAGAAGGTGTTCAGTTGATGATGCAAGTCAAAAGTAAATAATGCTGTTCTTAATCAGGTGGCTGCAAATATAAACAAAGGCAAAGAGAAAGATACTTGCTTGACTTTAGTTTTACAGGTTGAGATAATCTGTATCCCTCACGTTCCATTAACTGCAACAAAAACCATCGTCATTATCTTGAGTTTATACAAAGACTGGCTAGTTTTCATGGATACACATAAAACTACACACTCTCACTGTAATATCCTATCTTATACTAATTAATTTTGATTTTATTTACATGATAATAATATCCCAAATAAAATACAGGTTCCTTCTGAATTCTTAAATAGAAGTCTCACTTTCTTCAGGTTGTTTGAAGTTATTAACAGATGTCAGACCCCTGAACAATTGCAGTTTTCTGTGTTGCTAATTACGTTCTACTTTGGCTGAGAAAAGTGCAGTCGTTCCAGTTCTCAATTTCTTTTGTTCAGTACTTCGATGAGACCATTTCCTTTGAAATGCACAAAGGTAGAATAAATTTCCCCCTCAACAACCCACTGGAACATTCAGAATAGTCAGTTGTTTTTTGGGGTTTTTTTTAATGGTTTACAGCATGGAAAATAGATGGAATAATCTGGTGTGTGTATTCCTTCATCCTTGAACATCATAGTACATAATGTCTGTTGAAAGTATTGAATCATGAGAAGGTCTGAAACACAATTAGCAGTGAAACCCTGCTATTGCTAATACAAAATGCATGTTCTATAGAGTTCACATGCTTTTTAGTGGTATTTTGGCCACTTTGGTTACACCCCATGTTAGCTCGCTTGCCCACAATTGAACTTCTTGCAATCTGTCTTAGAGTGCTCCACAGTGCCTACAAACTGATGAGTTCTGCCTCACAAACTCCAAACATAATGAAATAAAGAGTGAGTGTCTGGGAATCTCAATTAGAACAAAATGAATGTCCAAGAAAAATGAGGATAGGGTCACTGCAACATAAATTATGTTTCTTTAAAAAGTTGTTAATTCTGTTGACATATATCTTTTCCCCAAAATCCTGGCATTAAAAGACAGAAATATTAGGAGTTAAAGAAGAAAATGCAAGAACTAAGGTAAAATCTACATTTTTGGCTTCTTTGTGGATATGCTCATTTTCATTATGTGAACTAATTTCTTTGGTGTGTAAAAAGTGTGAAAAAAGTCAATAGCAGGTTTTTTTACCTTCTGTCTGGGGATGTTCTCTTTTTTATTTTTTTCTCCATTGGCTAAAGTCATGTTCTTGTATACCTACCTCATTTTGATAAAAGATCAGTGTATAGCACTTTTTAAATTTGATAAACCAAATGGTCTAAAGAGTACCACTTTCTCCATATTGACAAGGCACACACTCAGATTCCATAGATGAAGTCAAATCATTTTTTGGACTTTTTTTAATAAAGAAAAAAATCTTATATTTCTGTAGAAACTGATGTGTTGCCCTGTCTCCTGCAGTTTTCTATGTGTTCATTCTTTGACAAAGTTTCTCACACACTTTCTATAAACATAGCAATGTTTTAGTAACTGTAACTTTTGTTTACATTCCTTCTCCTGGGTGGAGAATGTTTGATGGACTGTTCTGTTAACCAGTGAAGATGGAGGAGGTGGTAACCTCGTCCTCCAACCCATGGTTATTCCTAGAAACATATAAATATGAAAAGAATAAACAGCCAGGCCCTCTTTTCCTTCTGGCCTGTGACCTGTAAAGAGCTCGTGTTCAGAGTGCTTCTTTCATGTCCTAGAGCCACACTGATGTGTTTGCCATCATCACATGGCACAATAGTCAATAATTTAGTTTTCTACCTATCATTTTGCAAAGAAGATGTCAAGAAAGAGTAGTGTATAGGTTTATTGATAAAGATTTTCTACACATTTTTGTATGCGCAACATATAAAATGTTTTCTGTGTCAAAACTCTTCAGCATAGAATCTTGAAGTATTAATAAATCACTGGCCACTGTAATTGCTAACACCTTTACCAACAAAATAATATGGAATGATTCCATACCCTCCTGACCAAATAACTTTTATCTGTTCTGTTTTTCAAAGACAAGAAACAAAACTTCACATCTCTTTTAATACATTCCTGAAGTTTAATTGCTGAAATCAGGGAATCACCTTCAACGTTTTGCCTTCTGCTTCAGCATTTATTGCTTGGCTTTGAAATCTTTTCAGGGGTGTTTTAAGGATATTATTTAAAGCACTACTTGATGATATCTCAAACTCATTGCTAATAGTGAGAGTCTGAAAAAATTTATATTGTTAACATTTGATTTATTAGCATTAATTCCTCATTTTTCCCAGTCTTCCATAAAAGCTCCTGCAATTTCCTCTGTCTTTTGGTTTTGCATTTGAGTCTCAGAGCTTATGTTTATCTGCATATGTACCTAATATAAATTATATGACATGAATACAGATGGCAAGAGGCAATTTTGTTATAACAGAATATGACAGAAAAATAATTTGGGGGGAAAGGAAGAAAAAATGCAGCTTTTCTGAAACTCTAATAACAGTGATGTATCCATTTTTTCCACTCCTCTTTTTTTGTTCAATTCAGAGATGTGTTCTTTATCCTACTGTAAACCTGGAGTTTAGTATCCTTTTTTCAATGAGCTACATGTTCATTTCTCATAGTCAGCCACAGGCAAGAGAAGAACAACCCTCAGGACATAGGGGACGTATGGAATTTACCTCATTCTCCTATGTTAGAGGTACTTATATGGGAGGCATTGCATTTCAGTATCTGTAGGTGATGTATCTGTTGGGTTGCCCAAACAAAAGTAGCAACAGAAGCTCCCACTGTAGTGGGGCCACGAATTCTGCAAAAGGGTATGGAACCCATTGACAAACAATAAATTTTTCCTATGGAAAGCACGAACAATAGAATGAGACAAATGTTCTGGTAGATTGGTTTGCCCTGGAAAATTCAGATTCAGTGAAATGAAATCATCTTACGGGAACACATTAATTTTGCTGAAATCCCTGACAGGCTCCAGTCTACCAGACAGGCACACTGGGCCTCCCTGCTGGTTTACAGGGCTCCCCACTCCCAGGAGCAGCTAAATCCATGGTCTGGTGTGATTTCTATCTACGGTATTTAGCCAGCTGGCTCTGTGGCTTGGATTTTTTTAAATATTCCATTTCATTCTCCCAAAAGAAAATATTTTGAAAATTTACGTTCCATGGAAAAGTTCAAATTTATGAATTTTGTTCCAATTTGGGGTAAACACCTTTTTTATTGGAAGGGAGTATTATTACTGAAAGGGTATATCTGTTTTCTCAGAGCCCCAAAAAGCAAATGGTCTTGGCTGCAAGTGGCATCAGCAGGCTGATTTTACAAATCCCTTATACAGCTTTATGAGAAAAGTGCATACTTGTCACCATTATATAACCTTATGTTGAGTTTGCACTAAAGCTTGAAATGAAATCTACTTAGAGGAAATGTGGATTTAAACCTGGGAATTAGTTTTTACCTTTTCAAGGAAAAGAATAAGGAATGTTCTTCTCTTTAAACAGTAATGTACTGTGCTGAGACCATTAATGCTGTATTTTGTTTTTAGTATTGACTTTAATTCTCCAGTTCTTTTTTATTAATTCCATGTGAACAGTGACATTCAGGAAGTAACAAGCTTCCGCAGAAAATCCCTCACTGAAAGTCATTAAAAGTAGTAGTACCGGATACTACTTTAATTGTTAAATTTGACAGCAGAATCCTTAAATCCACGATGTCATTGCAGTCTGTTCTATCTCAGTTGTAATGTATAATGCTTTGAGGCTTTTCCACTACAGTATTTCATACATTGCAAGATATGACAAGCTTCCTAATACCTGGAATTCACATTTTATCTTTCCTGACCAAAAAAAAAAAAAAAAAATAGTCATAGACAGACCTACAATAAACCAAATAAAACTCTGAAGTTATATTTCACTCATCTATGTTTTTATCTTTGTCCCTTTAGAAGACATAGACAGGAACTGAGGACTCCAGACTCAAGACTAAAGTCTAGATTAAAAATAAATAAATAAATAAATAAAAGGTCACCACATCTTCCTCAAATCATAGAGGAAACAAAGTTAATGAAGAAGCTGAAAAATAAACTTAGGAAAATATTTGCTACATTTTTGAATCCTAATAGAATTAAACTTTGAAGTTTTCTGGTGTTTTTTCACATTAGAAGAAATATATTTATCTGATGTATACATAAAGATTCTGGTTTTTTGTGAGAAACAAAAAAAAACACTCAAGGATATTCTATGAACACTGAATTATAGTTTAATTAAAACAAGAGGAGAATATTAATTGGTAAGGGACAAGAAGTTGAAAAAATAATAGCATTAATATTTGCCAAATTCTATTTCCCCCTACCTAGTTTATCATAAACATGTCAAGATGCCACGCCTTCCTGCTTTTGTTTTCCATAGCCACAGGAGAATTCAATCCCTGAACAAGATGTTGTTATCCACTGGCTGAAAGAGTTTTGAAGCTGCTTGATTCCTATGGCTGTTTAAACCTGACACTGCTCAATTCCTATGCAGGTTCCAGACAGATGCAACCCATCCTATCCCTGCTGCTGGGATCTGAACCCAAATAGCTCTGAAAAATAATGCTAGGTGTCCATAACCGTTTGTAGGCATCTGTTACAGAGATAAAAGGTCTTGCACCGCTTTGGTTCTCATGCATACACTCTAGAAAGGAAAAGTTTGGACTCTATTTAGGCTCAATAACACTGGACTTACAGATTATGAATGCAAACATTTTAAGAGAAAACAGTAGCTGTCTTTTACATGAAGTACAGAGGGGATTGATAAGGTAGGTAATTAATGAAATCAGTCCTCTGGTAGTAATAGAACAAACATTTAAAGTAGGATTTAATGTATGAATGCTATTGACTCTCTGTCTCCATCTTTGTAAGAACATCTCTGGTAAGAACAGCAGTTATTTTAATAAAAAGAGAAAACAGAATAAAACTGTTTAGAAGTGGAGAAACATCTGGTCTGATTACTCTGTCATTGGTACATGCAATCCTGCAATGCAATGCTGCTGACTGAATGATTTTCCTTCTGTGCTAGAACAGAAAAAAGGAGAATATGACCCAATTAACCCATCATTTCTCTTTGTTGGTTCTCCTCTTTGGACCATTTATAAATAAGTTCTTACATAATTGATATAATCTTTATAACCTTCGTATTGGAATGGAAATACAGGAAGCAGTAAACGATCGAAAAAGCATCAAGTCTAGGAAAAGAAGGAAAAGGCAAAGTTGGTTTGTTTTTTAGTAGCCTTGAATGAGTTTTTTTCTTTAATCATTGAAAAAATTCCTACATCATTAGTGCAACAGGTTTCAAGCTGTTTCTTTTCAAACTGGTGTTAAGTTTAATATGCTGGAAAAATGACGTCATGTAAATTTAAGCAGAACTGGTGGCTTTAAGATTTTGGGAATATGTCTTTTGTTTTGGGCACTTTAGAGCTTACCTTGTTAGCGCTTGTTAAAACTGGAGCTGATGTAAATTATGGAAATAATTACAAACCTGACAAAACAAATTAGGTCTCTGAAATTATTCCAAAATGAAACATCAAGGGAAAGATCCTATTTATAAAGACAGTAGAAAGAAGCTTCTTATCATAAACAGCAACTGTGTGTGGATAGCCTTTCTGTTTGCATTCAGAGTTGTCAGTAAATTTGTTGCTCTTTGTAACTTTTCTCTTTACTTACACTTGGTATCAGAATATCTTTGGGAGGCATGGGGAGGGCCTTGAGGTTGCTCACTGTTTCCTCCAAACCTGTCAAGCCTACTCATTTGAGGAACTTAGCAGAGGGCTTAAACCTTTAATATCTCATTACTTGATTTGTGACTTTTGTGCCACTTATCCAGCATAAATTTTCCTAAGTTTCAGACAACTGGATTGCTTAATTCTTTTGGTGAGTAACTCGTTGTGACAAAGGTGCAACTTCTTATGTTGAGGCTTGTTCATATCCAGGACTATGAGGGTGTCCCAGAAGTTGTTGTGAATGCACATAAATGTTGCATACTGGTTTTACCTAGTCTAAGATTCTTGTTGTTTTTGGAAAATTCTCCCTTCACAGACCACTGTCTCTAGAGTCAGTTATTTGGGTAGAACACTTTATTTACATGTGCTGATGGTATAAATTGTTAGTTAACTTCATGTCTCATGTTGAAAAACACCGTAGCTGCCTGACAAGATCAGAGGCAAGTGGAAGGGCATTGTCACAGAAGAGCTGAGGTTGGCAGGAACATCCATATGGCTTCCCCAGCCTCCCCTCCTCAAGCAGGGCCATCTAGAGCTAGTTGCCCAGGTTCACATCTGGATGACTTTTGAATATCTTGAAGCATGGAAACACCATAACATCCCCAAGCCACCTGTGCCACTACTTGGTCACCGTCACAGGTGAAAGAGTATTCCTTGATGTTCAATTGTAACATTCTATGTTCAGTTTGTATTCACTGTGTTCCTCAAAATGGTTCAGTGTGAAGATTTACCACTTCTCTGAATTATTTCTAAGGTCTCTTTTATGCAGATTGTTCTTTATTCCCTAGCCCAGAGTAAAGTCAGTGAAAGGTGTCAGGAAGGGGAATTCTGGGGAAAAGCAGCAGGGGTACCTATAGCTCTTTCCAACCTGACTGTGATGAACCCCACAAACATGTGTTTTTGTGGAGGCTTGTACCATATGTGCAGTATCACATATGAAAAAATATTTCCAGGTAGGTTGCTTGATACTTAAACCATCAAACAAGTGTGCTATAGAGTTGATCCATGTGTGAATAATTGTGTTTAGAATGTACTGCTCACTTGTTCACTACCTTTGTGTCTCACACACTCAGAATTTCCCAGAAAATGATCCAGAAGTCTTAGGGAGGAGCCATATTTCCCATAGGTGGCAGATATGCATCCAGAAATGGGACAGCAGCTATGAATCACAAGCTGTCAGTCAGCTCTATGAACAAGTAAAAAGATTACCATTTTGCATGTAATGTAGAACCTGACATAGTCGAAACAGAAGTAATTCCTCTTGTGTCCAGACATTCATATAATACTTATAGGATTTGCCAAAATTATTTAGCTTGCATTCCTTTCTCACATGCATCACAACAATTTTCTGCATTCAGGAAAAAATGTCAGCCTGGAAAACTAGCTAATAATAACTATGTTTATGCAGATATATATGTATTTTGAGATCTTACAACATGTATGCAATTTTCAGATAGGACTGTAACCTTTCAGGAAGTCTGGGTACCTTGTTTCATTTTCAAATCACTTCCATTAACATTCTTCCACACAGCAGATGCTCGAAGGCAATTTTTAAAGATGAGCAAGTAAAGCTTGCTGTAACTCATGCTACAATGCTCTGACCCTGGAATGCACTGCAGCACAGTGTGGTGTGTCTGCATCCTGAAGGTAAAACAAAAAAAAAGCTCCAAAAGAAAATGGTAAGCCAAGTGTAATAATGAATTATGATGATAGGAATTCCTCTTATTCATATCTTCAAACCCACATAAAGCCCCAGGAAAAGTCATTCAAAGTCCGTTTTCTCTCCATAGTTTTGTGGATTTATTTTTGTCAACAGAATTTACATTGAGAGGAATAGGAGAAGGATCTTGGAGTCAACTAAAGGAACAGAAAAGGAACAGCTTACCTTCTGATGTGCTGTAGATGTTAGCAAAAATCTTTTATAATTCTGGGCAAGTCTCTTAAAGCTACTGGTTTAAAGTAGGCTTTCCAAAACATCGGCACTGAATGTCAGGACGGGCTGCTGTCAATTGAATTATGTCTTCTGTGTAAGGGAATGTGTAAATTAAACAATTGCTTCACCAGCATGTTCAGTAAGCACCAGAACTGTGGCAATCCTTGCCTGCCCTTGTAGTCAACCCCCAAGGATTTTGAACACAGGTGATGAAAGATATAGCTGAAATTAGGTTGCTCCGTGGGTGGAAAATATTTTGGAGGTTCTACAGCACAAAACCAGGCTCATTTCTGCTGGCGTTGAAAGAATTTGCCTTCCTACCTTGTTCTGTGCTTCCTTGGAATGAGATATTGGGAATGGGTACTCAGCTTCTGGCAAAATAAATCTCAAGCTAGTCCTTTGTCCATCTCAATATGACCAGCCAACAATCAGTTTACATCCCTCATTCCCCCTGCTTGTAGAATCACAGTTGGATTTGCCTGTTATCCTGACTTTTATGTTTTGCACTACCCAAGAAAAAGAAATCATTACTGCAAAATGTTTCCCTTAAAGGAATTCTCAAATTTGAGGCACCACTCTAGGTGAAAAACACATATTACATTTGTCTTCCATGCTGTACAATTTAAGGAAAGAATATGGCCTTTTGAAAGTATTGCAAACCTTTACATTGTTCCAGGATTACATGGCATCCCATGATTCGGGTATTTTACATCTTCTTTTTATTTTTTTTCCATTTTTGACAAAATTTATTTTTCAATCAGCAAATTGGCTTTTCTCTGAAATCACCCTGGTTTGGACCAAGTTGACTTTGTTTCACTTGCCCTTCTGCGTCTTCATGAATAGATGAAGAGGCATTGAGGCATTGATTGGGTTTAGTCACTATGTTTAAAACCCTTGCTAAGAAGAAATATCTGGAAAAGCTGAAACTTTTGGTGAAAATTAATGTTTGGCTGTTGCTGGCTGATAATCCTGCTTACAGATAAGTCATGGGGATAACTTTCCATACAAAATAATTTTCTTTACCTAAGAAACTGGATACAGACTATTCCGTTGTAGGGGTATAATGGTCCAGGGATCTGATCCAGTGTTGTCCTGCACTTAGGACACACATATGGCGCTTATTCTGCTCAGCCTGAAGCTAATTCATTGCCACAGCTTCAAGAGTACTGATATATTTTACCATGGAACCTGCTGAGTTGCTCCCATAGATTGCACAAATGCTTGCCCATCATAATTACATCATATACTCATGTTGAGAAAGCACACAGTGGAGGGAGAAGAAGAGCTGAAAACACAAAAAAATCCCTACTTCTCCTCAGTCCTTGCATGAGAAAAAGTGCAATGTCTGGGTTGGTTCCTATTCTTGCCCATTTTAAGTAACGAATACTAATTTTGTTCTTAATCCTACTGTTATACAGGATTTGAGATGATCTTATTTTCTGTGCTACATCTACTCAGAAGCAGAGTAACATTTGGGTAAAAACTGCCAAATATCTTAACAAGAAGTTTGAATTTTTCCTCCAAAATTATGATCTCTTTCTCGTAAGATATAATTAAAATTGCCTTACAATTAAACAAAAACTTGTAAAACTGAAAATTTTGCTAGGGAAAAATATAAATTGAGCATTTCCAGACTGACCACCTAGTTACTTTGTCATTTCTCTCTCTGAAGTAAGGAATTATCTGAGCCTAAACTTGTCAAATTTTTTTGTAGGTTTTAACTAAATTCTGCATCCTAGTGAAACAGCTGCACTGTACTGATTACTTGATGGCCATCCATTTCATGAACACAAATATACTTTAAAAAACCCCAACTTTAGGTGAGTTTAAGAAAAAAAATTTAATCTGCTTATGTTTCTTCAGAGGGTACACCAGCTTGTTGAGAAAAACTGAAACTGAATGGTGTGAATTAATTTCTCGACTGTTACAAGGCTAACAATCAGCTTGGGAATATATCATAGTTACTTCTCACTCTAGGGGAATTTAATGTAGTTATTTTCCCAGCTGATACTGCTAAATCAGTGCGGGGGTTAAAATAATAGTTCTGCTTTTAACCTAAATTTTCCCTTCTAGTATGCAATTTAGTTCAAGTGAAGGTTCATTTTACAGACCCATGTAATAGATAATTTATTAAAACTTCAAAGCTAATCCAAACATGGGTTCAGACAGCTTCACAGCCTGGATTTTAATGCTGGTTTAATTGATTTTTATTTAGACTGTGATCCTCACAGGACTCTACCTTCACACTGCAGCAGTTCATATTTCATTTTGCTGTTTCAGTCTCCCTTTTAGGTTCAAACAATCTTTAATCAGTCTGACATCAACATGCAGGAACACAAGAAAGAAATTGCAACATACTCAGTTTGGTTAGACAGTTTGTCACATATCTAAATATCTTTCACAGTCTTTATGGCAGAAGTGGCAGTATCACCTCAAGTATCAGCTGAACCTGTAATTCAAGTGGATTTTTGAAGGACCAGTGCATGTTCAGGGAAAACAAGGAATGACTATGAACATTCAGATGTTTTGTTTTTTATTTGCAGTGGTTGTTTATGTGTACATCAGGGATCTGGAAAATGTGAGATATGGGAGTTCAGAATGAAAATGAATTTTATATTTTAAAAGTAGGCTGTGAACTTGGGGTTCCCAGTATTAATGTTTTATTCCGTTAAAAGCATTAATAACTTAGGAATCTATGTACAATTACGCATTGAATTTGCAGGAAGGAGTCAGCTTATGAAAAACTAAAAACTTCTGCAGTATTGTAATATTTTCAATCAATATTGCTTTATTTTCCAAGGAATTATATATTTCATAAAGGGAAAAATTTATGGTCTTAAGAGACTATCTGGGGGAGGAAATAAGTAGAAATTATTCTTCACTGAATGCAGACAAGATACAAACGAAGAGAAAAAACCCTAAATTTTGTGTCATATGGGAATTTCTTTATTTATTATTCTTTATTTAAATATTCTTTATTAACCATGTAATGCTTCTCTTAGTAACATTTCTAGTCTCAGTACGCTTTGCCTGTGAAAATATGTATTCCAAAATAATATTTTTTTTGAAACACTAAAAAAGTCTAAATACTTCAAAGAAAGCTCTATTAGAAAACAAGCAAACTGAAAATTTGGCAATATTCCCATAGGAAGTGTCTTAGGCTCTTTTTACTGTTTTTTTTTTTTTCCTCTTAAAACATCAGAAATCTCACCTGCTTATGGCAAATGAGTAATGGGGGGCCCAGCCATGCCCTGTGAGGGGTCAGCAGGAGACAGCTGGAGCTGGCAGTGCCCTCTCCTCACAGTGACCACCCTGCTTTTGCCCCTGCCAGCACCTCGCCATGGACACCCAGCATATCCGCAAATAACTACCAATATCTACTAAGACTTTTACAGGTCAAAAAAGAGAGAGAAGACTAAAAAAAAATCAAGGAGCGGAGTTAAGAAAGGGGTCTCCAAATGAGAAGCTTAAGTGATAAATAGAGATTTCTAAGTTGATGAGTACATAAATAAATATGGTGTGGGAGCAGGGGCAGAGGCTGTAAATGTCAGACTTAAAAGACTCAAATGCTCACGGACAGCTGCAAGGTGTGGTATACACCATCAACTCTACAGCAGATGGAAAAATAGGAGCAGAACAACCAGAATGGATTAAAAGGAAAAATAAAACAAAAAGTGGGAGATGGCTTTGTAAAGAGAGAGAAAGAGAATTGTGTAAAGAATAGGAGACAACACTGATAACAGACCAAAACTAGTGAATGCTACAAAAATGGATGAAGTTCTGTGTGTGTCCTAGGACATGAGGGGACTTTCTTAACAAAGCTGAGCAAATCAAAGCTTTGAAATCAGGGCAAGTGGGAAGGAACAGACACAGAAAGGAAAGAAAAAAAAGAAAGGAAAAAAAAAAAAGGAAGAAGTTGGCAGAACAAACCACCCTCCTCTCACCCTAAAAACACCTGTAGCAAAGAGTTCTCATTTCAGAGATGGAAAAATTGGACTCTGATAAATGTAATAGTAAGACACAGGATGAACCCAAAAACATAGGCACTGCTTCAGTAACTGTTGGCCTGCATACGTCATATGATATGTTCAGAAGGGTCTTTTTGGGCCTAAAACCTAAGACTCTTCGCAAGATGTGCAACTTGATGGCAAAAATAAATGCCTACTTGCAACTGTCAATAGCCTTTTTAAGCATTAGGTTGTTTCATAACTTTTTGTAAAACAATTGTCCTATTTTTAATAGGAGAGACATATCTGACTCCATCTGGAATCAAAACAAAATGATACCCATAATCTTAACAAACAGAAATGGTCATTTAGCTCTCTCTGCAATGTTACATATGGAAATCTTTGAAGCTAAGTAAAAAAACAAATGCCACAGAAAACCCCTCAATAGAATAAATGAGATCTGCATAGTGTCCAGTTGCAGGACCAGGCTTTTTCTGTTTCTTTACACAACTGATACACAATTTCATTGCATATTTGAGAAGCTGACTAAGATGTTCACTTCTCATTTGCTCCAGGATTGCCTCTTTCTTTGGACTTTTATTTGATTGTAAAGATAATCAGTTTCACCTTTTTTTTTATTTCCAACAAAAAAATTCCAATAGGTCTTGAGTCAAGGGTAGCCTGATGTTCTGGGGAATTTGATATAAAGTGGACTACACATAGCTAGGAGCAGAGAGAAATGTCTGTATATATGGAATATTGGCATGGTACTAATAGAAACCCAGAATAACTGTCTGAAAAAAAAATTACTGCATGGCATTGTTTTTCTTTTCTTTAATTTGTTGCTTTTCTTCCTGTCAGCTACTATCTTCTAATTTTTAAGGGAAATATTGTGGCAGTGAATTCTTAGGAACATTTGACTTTCCTATTTTTTTGCTGGGGGAAGGCCGTGCCTTTTTTTTTAATCACCTTCTACCCTTTCACTGTGTTTTGGCTATGCTGACAAAGAGGGCTCCTGAACTACGAACAGTGTCTTAAGACACTTGCGCTCACATATAGAAAGTTTTATCTTGATTGAGCTGTAGCTCTACGGAAATACCAAGCACACACTCAGAACTGAGCTTCTGCACTGAAGGGACTTCAGTGATACTCACAGCTCAGATATGAGCAGGGTCATCTCCTGAAATGGCTTTGTTCATGTGTCAGTGAATCAGGTAGAGATTTACTCATTCCATTTTTCAAACACAAGAAATTATGCATAATGAAGTTCAGCTGCCCCCTAGAACTGTAGCATGAGGCAGGACATGTAATATCTCTGCTCTCTCCCATAATTTGTTGTGAAACTCGCACAGGCAGTGAATAAAACTGCCACCAGCTTTCATATTTCACCCCAATAAAATCTGTATTTCACAGCTGAGGGGGTTGTGAATTTCTCTTGGTTTTGGTTTGGTTTGGGTTTTGCTTGTTCATTTTGTAAGGGCTGTTTATTATGGCTTATTTATTAATCAATATTTGACCCTGTTACTTCCAAGAGAGCAGTAGGAACACTTGTAAGCTATTTGCTGTGGGAAGAGGAGTGTACACACTGAGAAAATGTTTGCTGTTAATATTAGACTATTGTCAGCCAAGGTTAGCTAAGATGTAAGATTTCATCTACAGTTTGTAGTGCTTGTTTAAAAAGATGAAGATAGATTGTTGCTATATTTAAACCGATTATTATATTCCCCATTTTTTGTGTTGTCAAAGCCAGGAATACTTCTAGTCTGAGTTCAGCTAAGAACTTTTAACCTCTCAAATGGTCCTTGGCAGTACTTTCCCTAATTCAACTGCATTGTATTCGGTGCTGGCTTCCAATTTTTTTTTTTTTTTTTAATTTGGTTATCCAGTTAGGCTGCTGGTGTATCTGATGTTTTCCTTTTTCCAGAATGTGTGCATAGGCATGGACACATGAAGGTGTATGGAGATCTGGTGTCGGTGTGGGCTCAGGCTGCAAGGATTCTCACAGCTGGGAGAAATATCCTCAGCTTGCACTGACCTGAGTTTCTGCATATGTCTCTGGGGGCAGATGCAAGACAACGCAGGAAGTGGTGAGTTTTCAAGAGGTGAGACACTCTTGTATTTGGAAGCACAAAGCTTGCTAAAACTAGGGAGGGAGGTAAAAAGCCAACGTTACACATCATTCACTCTTCCTGTATTCTTATCAAATGGAAATCTTATGGAGATTCAAGCTTAGTAATTCCCAAATAAGGAGCAAAAAATCTGAGTTTGATGGACACTTGCCTATTGTCCTCCTAGGATCCTGGTATCAAATTCTTAGCTGACTGTAACCTGACAATGAAGAATCTTTCCCCTCCTTTCTATAAGTGGTCCACATCCCTTCAAAAATCACTTTTTGCATGTGATCAAGAATTTAAATTTGTCTTCTAGAAAATTGAGTTGATGAGAATGTACTGTTAATGTATCCATTTATTGGTCTCTTTGCTGGTCCATGAGCCAATTTTATTCAAATCAGATAACAGGGAAAAGTCTCAGAGACATTCAGATGCTTTTATTTTAAAGAAAAACATCCACATGAATAGTGAAAGCTCTCATTGCTCTTGCTTAGATAAACAGCTGAAAGTCAGGAGTGGAAACTGGGATGTTCTAGTCAAAGATACAAGAGGGAGGTGACACCACATGCAGGGATTTTTTAACGAATTTGGTAGAGAGGGCAGAAATGGATGAGACAGCACAGATGTCAACAACTTATAGACACTCCAGTGTAATTTTCTCTTATGTTCTTGGAACAACTTTGTCTTTAATATCATCAATGGAAACACATTTTCATTTAATTCCTTTTTTTCATACTAACAGTATGACCTTTGTGTATGTATCTATGTGCAACACATTTATATTTTTTTTTCAGTATAGATATGCATAAAAAAAGAAGATGAATCTATCTACAAAGGCAGATGGTCTTTTCCAGAAGGGCTTGATTTTAATGAGAATATCTTTTTCTGCCCTAATTCACTGAAATGACAGGATGATATCACTGAATCTAAAGAGTAGTCTTTGTTTGTTTTAAACTGCAGCATATTAGGGCAAAATCTTCCAGGTCAATATATTTTCTGTAGAGTAAGTCCATGGCAATAGACAATATTTATGACCATCGTTAGGAAAATAAAGCCTCATATTGAAATTTCTTGTAATATCTCTGTAAATGTACCTAGCATTAATTACTCAGTTAATAATGTCTTAAACAAAAAAAAGCAAAATAAATTGTTTAGGTGTTAAACAATGGATCTCCTAACCTTAAAAATTTAACATCAGAGTCGCAAGTTGTAAGCTAGTCATTGTTCTAAGTTCAAGAATTGAATCCTTTACCCTGATGGCAGTGTGAAAGCAGATTTCTATTCTTTGAGCTCCACATCAAGAGTGTCAGAAAATCATTTTTTTCACTGCATTTTCTTACAACTTTAGAGGCTAGGGCTCATCTGCAATGGCGAACGACCATAGACCTCAAATGGTTGTGAATACCATGCTCTTCAAATTCTTCAGAGCTATTGCGAAAGTCAATCGTATAGTGAAAGTATATGGTCACCAGATGGCCTGAGCTGTTTGCCATGTAAACTGGCGCTACAACACAAAGAATCCCCTTTTGTGTTTTGGTGTACAAACATTGCATGGACGCCACATGAGCGCAAGGTCCTATGGCCACTCTTCCGTGCAAAGCAACTGCTTTGTTTCCTCAGCCTAATTCCTTGCATTTTCTTTTCCAGTAAGTCCAAAGTTAGTCCCTTTTGACACAGATGTCCTATGTTTTACTACTTGTTCACACACATCTCAGATAAACAGATAGATATTTTTTTTTCTTTTTGAACTGGTTGAATGGTTTGTAAAAATGAACAGTAGAGAAGCACACTGACTTTCTCTATAAACTTTCTGAGATCTAATTTAGTCTTTTCCTACCATTATAAAATATTCTGTGAATGCTTCTTTTAGCTCTACAGTTTCTCTTGTACTCTTCCTGTTCCTGATATGCTTGAGAAAGATATATTACAAATTCTTATGGGTTTTGCTATTTTTTTTTCTCGGATATTTCTTTGAAATGTCATAATCTGGTTTTATATTTAGACTGCTTGAGTTTATGGTTCTTTCTATTTATTTCCATCATTTTGATACAACTGTGATTTCTATAACCATAGCTCTCTATTTCTGTCCCTATCCCCCTTACCTAGCCTTTTTTTTTTTTTTCTTCCTCCAACCCTCCACCTCCATTTCGGTTTCTACACTTTCTATGGTGGTTTAGATGAACTAGTAAGAGAAGATGCTCATAATAGAAGACATTGAAATGAACAAAAGCTGTCACATTCTAAAAAGAAAATATGTGTAAGAAATGGGTAGACTGGATGGGGATGGATTTCATATAACTGTGGCTATCAAAACATAAAGAGTCTGTCTTGCTTGATCATCTAGTCTTCCTCTATTGTCATGGAAGAGAGGGGATCATCTGCAGGAGGTGATCTTTGTCACCCAAAGAGAGATCTTGGAAGTGCATACTTATCTTTGTAAACTAAGGACAGAGATTAGAAGAGTGGGTTGAAGTTGAGGTTTAGTAAATGGCTTACTAAAGGTAGGTGAGATGTGGGGTCATGACCTGGAAGTGTCAGTCACTTGGTTTTTTGTGTTCTTGGATTAATTCAATCTGGGGAATTAATTGAATGTGATTTTCATTGGCTTAGGTAAAGTTATAGAATTAGAAAATACAATCTCTTCCTCTTCATCTCTTAATTTTAAGCAGACATGTCTCTTTTATTTTAATACTTCAGTTTTACAAAATCATTTACTTATTGAATTAGTCTACAGGTCTAGTTTCACTGCACATCTCCTGGTGAAAAATTCCTTGGCCATTGTCAGAATTGGGAACAAAGCAATTCAGACACCCTGCAAAGAAAAATGGGTACAATTTTTGTCAGCTGTCAAGACCTTATATCATGAATAAATCCTGAGGAGGAAAGGTTCCTTTCTGCAGCTGCTGCTCGGTGTCTCACATTCTCAGCCTGAGAAGAGCTTCTGTTCTCTGGCTGTGTTATGCAGTCACGTCAGCTTCATACCTACTGGTGAACAGAGATCCTGGGTACAATGAATCATTCAGCCCTCTCTACAAGGAAGGAAATTCTTGGATGGCTAAACGCAGGGTAGAGTTTCACTCAGAGCTGCATGAATTTCCCCGAAACTTTCTCAAAAAACCAGTGTAATGCTGGTTTTAGTGTGTTCTATTTGTCATTCAGAAACACAACATATTAGCAGCTTCGATCTCCCAGGTACTAAAAATATATGTTACATAAGGAGATTGAGGGAAGGACTCAATGATGCTTTCAAAATGAAAATATTCTTCAGCATCTTTCCATCACTCCAGATAAATAGTGCAATTCTTGCAAACAGCAGAGCTATAGACACTGAGACAGCCAATCTGTACTAGAGAGTGTAAAGAGGCAACTGAACCAAGATAAATATTCAGACAGGTCTGCATTTTTTTTTTTTCTGAAATAAAATGTGCCACTGAACCTAAAAGTTTTCCTTTCTTTTTCTTTGAATTTGCAGGTATTTGCCTAGGCTGTTTTATTCATTCTTCATTTTCACCCTTAGTACCGTTTCTTTCAATGACAATATTTTAGCTGAATTCTAGGATATAACATCAGGGAAGCACTCATATAACATATTAAGGATTTTATTTTACAAAATGCCAACCATAACAAAATCTTTGAAAGACACTTGTTTCTTAAACAAAATTATATGCACAGTGTTAGTGAAATACATACTCCAAAAGGGAAACTATAATTGAAATAAATCTTTGAGCAGTATTTTTGGCCAACCAAATAAAGTGAATGCCTGTTACCTTGCTCTAAATTTAAACCAACCTTCTTTCATAATTGCAGTAAGAAAAAACCCAAACCTCTCCTAGAATGGAAAAAAAAAAAATATAGCCAAATTAACCGGAATAACTATGAAACCAATAACTTTACAACAGAGGGGTCTTAGAGAAAAGCAGTATGTGAAATTTAAATGTAAAATCTCCAAATGAAAAAAAAAAAATAGAAGAAAAAAGATGGTCCTAATTAGCAACAGACATAGACATTAAATAAAATGCAGAGGGGCACAGGATATAGGAAACTATTTCAAATATGTTAGCACTTTAAAATGTCAGACAGTTTGAGACAGTTATGAAGAATTTATTCCTTGGTTTTGGAAGGTCTAACAGACATGCAATAAAATTCACAGGAGCACTGCTAGAACAGAGCAGAATAGCAGGAAGAGTCAAGTGTAACAGTAATAGGATCCAGTATTTAGCAATTTTATATTTCTATAAAGAGGATGAATAATGGTGTACTTACTTCTTTGTCTTTGCATGGTTTTTATATACATGCAGGCATGCAGAATCCATATAGAGATCAGAAGTGCCATGTTATGATGGTTTTAGGAAATCTGGTCTATTTTAAATTAAATAAAATAACCAGATTTTCTCTAAACCTCTGAGGGGAAAATGAGAGAGAAAATGTCAAAGTAATAGCAATTTTTAATTTTCAGGAATAACAGCAATAAATCTCAAAAGAAAACAAAAGCATTCAAAATTAAAATACCTAATGAACACTTCACTCTGAAAATCATGAAGAGTTGTCAGAACACTGAGTTGTAATTTATATCAAAAAGCAACACATTGATGTTTACATGAAGTCATTATCTCTAATGCAATATTTGAAGATGCCTGCAATTAGATTTTATTGTAAGTGCATAGAGTTGTAAGAGCAGAATGCACTTACTTGTGTTTCATCAGTACATTATATGCTGCTATAGCTCATTCATCATTCTATTTGCATTGGTCTCAAGGCTGTTAGAGATATATTTAAGGAGAACTGAGAGCTTTTTTATTTCTTTGAGAAGACAGAACTTTTTTCTAATTATGAGGTGACACATTTAGTGACATGCTTTCTGTAAGAAATAAATACTTTTTGCTGCTAGTATTTTCCTTTTTTTTTTTTTTTCAATTTAAATTGAAAACACTTCCATCTTCTTCCTTTGAATTCTGTTATCTGGAAGAAGCAAGCAGTTAAACTTAATGACCCAAGATATTTCAGAAATATGCAAAAAACATAATTCCCTGCAGTTCTTTTTTTATAAGCAAAACCTGTATATCTGTGAGCCAATGGAGTGAAGAAGAAATGGAATTTTACTTGGAAAATGTAGTCAGCTGTAAGAACAGTCTCCTGTAAGAACAGCTTGCTGTAATAAGAAAGAGGGTCCCTGGAATTATTCCATTAATTTTTTTAAACTCAGAAATGTGATGCAATATTTCATCCAGACTGAGGATCCACTTAGAAACTTTCCTGTTCCCTGAATGCTGCGGGAGCAGCCAGGTCACCACCACTACCTATTCCTCCATTAGGACAGGGTTTTATCCATAATGCATTTCTGCAGGTTGGCTGGGGAGAAGATGACAGATCCTTCTACCCATTACCTGGCTCAACATGGGGAGCTCACTAAGGCTGGGATTTTTCCAAAATAACTCAGCGATTTAGGACCATGGATTTCTGTTGACTTTCGATGGTTCATGTGAAACAGAGATCATGTGTGTACCTACAAAGTTCCCTTCCAGAATTTCCTGTCAATAGCCAGATATAACATATTCTAGACAGCTCATCAATTAGGGTAACTAGAGTTCACCACATTGTCACAGCTGAAAAGGACTTTTAACCCATCTGTGCCAAGTTGTATAAACCTCTTGACTTATGTTAGTCATGTGAGAAATTATGTTGGTGTATATCCAGGAATTCGCAAAATTGATCTGAGAACTTTAGAGATTATGTGGAACATCTGCATGGCGTGAAAAATAAGTATCAAACATTAATAAAAAACAAAGCAATACAAAACCAAACCACCCCAGAAACTGCATTGCTCAAATTGCTGTCTAAGCAGTTCTCTAGTTTTGTAGCAAAACCAGTTTCCAGGAGAAAGATTAATAAAAATGTTTTCACTGTGACAGCTGACAAGGCAAGAAAAGTCAAGAAGTGTTCATGCTTCATTCTCTGAGTAGAAACACTGGAGATTGGGTGAAAACCTCATTCTTTATGACAAAATTCTCAGACTTCACCATACCCAGGTTTCACCCCAGATCCTCACT
Source organism: Daphoenositta chrysoptera (assembly GCA_013397915.1). NCBI lineage: Eukaryota > Metazoa > Chordata > Aves > Passeriformes > Daphoenositta > Daphoenositta chrysoptera. Next base: position 237,207 of record VZRO01007812.1, on the reverse strand, counting down.
GAGAAAAGACTTATTACTCTCTATTCTCTTTGTATTTACTGCATCTGAAATGTGCTCGGTTTCCATTGCTCTTTATTGGTTGCTTTTGTTTAGGTTGTGTGGTTTTGAATATCACAGGGACATGGAAACAGAAAATAATTGTGGAGGCAGAGCCGTAAGAAAGTCAGGGATTTGTCTGCTATGGTAGAAGTTTTGCAGAAGTCTTGTACACTTGGAGCATATTTTTGGGAAAAAAGTTAGTACTCACTGCTCCTAATATAAGGCTGTGTTTAGTAAAATTAATAAAATTAGCATCGAGTGATAATACTTTAAGGTTTAAATCCACAAGCAAATTTTCTTTACCTGTATTTTTTTTAAAGTATATAAGAAAGACACTTTTCAGTGTTTTGATGGCACTGATTGGTATCAGGCTTTTCTTCTTTTTAATCAGAATACAGGATTCTCTTTACTCTTTCTGGGAGAATAAATATTAAGTGTGTATGTTAGGCATTGAACACAAACATCTGTCCCTTTTGTAGTTGTATTTGGCCTATGGCATATGAGTTTAATGTGGTTCATATGCAGTGCAGGCACATCTCTGAGGGCACAATGCATTTCTCTGGCAAGAGGGGAAAGTGGGATTAGTGCAGCATCAGGCACAACAGCAGAGACCCAGCTGTAACCTGTCCCGGGGTAGAGGGGAAGACCAGGCAGTGCTCTAAACTCCAAAGCTAAAACTCTGCAAGTCCTCCATCTCACAGCGCAGCAGAAGCCCAATACATCACCCATGAGACGGTGTTACTCCTGCTCTTTAAGGTACTTGTGGCTGATGAAGCCCTTCTGTCCTTATGCTTCCTCCAGTACCTGGTTTCTTCAGAGGATTGTGCCTTTACACATGGATGTCTCCTGCAGGAACTGAACCACTTCCCCCCAAGCAAGGGAACATTTTGCCCTGAGGACAATCCTTTCGATAATCACAAAATTAGTGACAGGCAATTCTAGAACCATTTTGATAGATGATGTGACCCTGCTACTGTATTCATAAAGACATAGGAAATAACACTTCTAATGGGAAAAGAAAAACAAAGGGGGAAAAAAAATTCAGAGAAAGAAGAGAACTGGACATTAATTTTGATTAACTGCAGGTTTCTCCTATCCTCCTCCCAGAAGTGCCTTCTAATCCCGGAGTCAGAACCTGTTGACAGACTGGGTGAAGCTCAGAACACACATTCAGATTTCATAGATGATATCTTGCACTGGATTCTCAGAAGCTTGAGCCCCTCTGGTGGTGCTATTAACACAGTGTGCCAAAAGAAAAGCTGGCCCAGCATTTACAGATGCACGAGGAAACCTGGCCAGAACACTGGGGCTCACTTTGAAAGGATCCATTGTCCCTGTCCTCACCAAATCCCTTCTCAGCAGCTTCTGCAATTGTTAGCATGAGTATTAAGGAGCCCTTGCATTACGGAGGTGCAAAGAACTTTTCTGTTTTCTTTCCTAGAGATGCATGCAGAGCCAGATTCACATAAGCCTAGGATTTTACAGGTCTGATCTGAGCCCAAGACTGCAAATATTATCCAGGCAGATCTCCATGAAAGTCAAGTAACCGGCTACTGGCTGAACCAGTTTCCACTTGGAGCTTGATGTAACCATGGAGCAGGTGTGAATGCAGACATTGTATCCACCAGAATGAGGATTATGCAAGGTTTTCTTTAAAAAAAAATAATATAAGGCATATAGTCCTTTAAGACATTTTCTTTACATATTCTGTAATGAATTTAACCAGATGTAAAAAAAATAGCAAAATAAAATAAACAAGTAATGAGAAAAAGAAAAACCTACTGTAGATTTCAGCAATTTGTAGGATTAAAGAGGTGGTCTCCCCTTTCATCACACTGCCCACTTCAACCTGCTTGCTCAGTATCTGCCAGGAAACTGTTTAGAGTTCCTGTGGCTTGAAAAATGGCCAATCTTTACAAAGAAAGAGATTTTTATCTGACCAGCCAAGATCTTAGAATGTCAATACTTGGCTCTGACTAATACAAAAATAAACAAATATGCATGCACATGCACACATAATCTAGGATGGAGGTCTACTGCTGGGTAGCTAGAAAAAATGGGCTATTTAATTATGGTAAAATTCAATATGAAATATAAAGGTAGGCAAGAAAATTTCCTAAAAGGATCACTGGAAGCCTGCAGCCTTTCAGCCTTATGTTGCACAGCATATGATGATCAAAATGATGTGTCCCCATCGACTTCCTAAATGACTTGTGTGCTAGTCATGACTCTCATCCTGGTAGACATCTGTGATAGAACTCTTCTCACCCACCATAAGGCATCTCTGGTCTAGCCAACCAGGCTTCTATAGGCAGCAAAGGGAATTAGAACATGACTGTTCAAATCCATCTCAGTAGCATCCTTAAAACAAGGTAGCTGTACTCCAGGAGATATTATTTCCTCTCCAGGAAGCATAAACAATGAGGCTTCACTCTGCATGAATAACCAATCTTCCCATGCCCTCAAAGATCAACAGGACCAAGGAATAGAAGTTTGACCCTAAAACTCCTCCACTGTGCTGTGAGAAAGGTTAAATTCTGGGCTCACCATCCAAGATTATTAAATGTTTAGTGATCCACTCCTTTCACTGATACGCTTTCCAGTGAGAGTTCCTCAGTCCAGTTTAGTTCACACATCCAAAGTAACGTGTGACAGGACAAGTGGATGCTGAAAAGCTAAGTTTTCTCTCTCAGTTGAATGTGGAGGCAGGTAACTGAAGAATTTTAGAAACTCAGAATTCACATTCCAGGGAAACTGAGGAAATTTGCAGGTGAATTTTGGAGCTTTACGAAGTGAAAGGTTTGAAAGAGAAGTTTCTTAAAAGATACAGTCCAAAACACAAGAATCTGTTGTCAGTAAAACAAGAAGACTAGCATAGAAACTCACCTGTCATCTTGAGCACCAACATAGACTTATATTATGTAGGGAAAGCAAATACAAACACTAACTTCCCTTCAGAATATCCAGCAAGAGGCAAATCAGTCCCAGAACAGGCAAGGATGCTCTTTGCATTTTTGATGTCCCTGATACTCAAAGATACTGCCTGTTAGAGCGACATCATGGGAAGAATAACACAGAGAGCCAACATGTGCTTTTTCTCTGGGTAAGGTAAGAAAGAACTTCAAGAAATATTTCTCTCATTTTATTAATGAAAGATAAAACTATACATTTTGGAGGCTAATGTAAATGTTTTCCTTCTGATCCCCTCCCCTTGAAAATATTTAACATATTAAATGGGAATATTTCAAAATATAAAAATAAAAGAAATCCAACCTGTGAAAGCAATTATATGTTTTCATACGACTCAGTGCTGATGGCAGAAGAGAGCAATTTTGCACTTGCTCCTGCCTCACAGTTAAGTCTTTTGAGGCAGCAAGTCCTCCTTAAATTAAGAGATGAAGCACACTGTAAACGACTGCTAGTTGGCATGCCCCTTCTGTCTTTGCAGCACACTTAATCTATACCAGGAGAGAAAATTTGCAGTCCATCAAATGCTTTTGTATCCAAATCTCTTCCACAGCATACAGCTACAGCCATGCTATTTGAAAAGCAGAGCTCGCTTACGAGATCAATAGCAAAATTTTGTAGGTTCCTGTAGGAGCCAATAACATTGGCTGTTCTTTTGTATTTGCTTCTCCAAGATGAGAACGCACATGACTGCATCCATCCTTCAAAAGCTTAAATTTTGATTTGATTTGTTTTCTTGATCTGGCTTAAATTTGCACCTTTGCTTTCAGCCCTTTTATTATGAAGGTTTTTTTGGTTCCCTTATTTTTTCTGTATTATTTTAATAGGCAGCTGCTCTGCATTAATCTAAATCAAAAGAGTTTTTTCCTCTCTTCTTTAATTATGTTCAACTGATGTTTTTGATTTATCCTCTTCAAAAATGTATCAGTGTTGTTTTAAATGCCTACACTTCCACCAAATACTGATTCTTGTTGTTATGCATTTATCCAATTCACCTGGAAGCTGTTTTTCATACACACTAACATAGAAGCGCCACTTGCATTTCTGAGGCATTTATTATGGGATCTGAAAACTCAGCAGCTAATAAAACAGTCAGTTTTGGATAATGATCAGTCCAGAGAGGCCATATGGGGACACAAGGGACACTAGGGAATTTTTACTTCTTATGGAATTGAAAGAAATGAAAAAGTTAGATAACCATGTATTTGAAATTGTTTGTGATAAATTAGACAGCATTCTGGGAGGAGTTGACAACATTGTGTCATTTCCATTGTGACAGTCAATTTTGAAGTGAAACAAAAAAAAAAAGGAAGAAGCCCAGGAGATCAGTTTCATATGTTCTTGATATGTTCCTGACACAGGAATAAATCAGTCTGCTTAGAGGGGGGTGAATTTGCATCAGAGCAAGCCCATCTGTTTTTATGACCTCCAAAAATGCTGAAGCAGTTGCTGTTGCCAAGTTTTCAGATCCTTTTGTTTTCTTCAGATTCTCTCACCTTCATGTGTTTTTTTCCATGCCACTCCCAATGGAATTATTTCCTTAGCCCAGAACTTGAAGATCCATTTTACTTCATTTAGGGTCTGATTCAAACCCATTTAAGTCAATGGAAAGAGTTCCACTGACTTTAGTGGGCTTTGGACCAATCCTCACATTCCTCCGGAATACGCTTTTCCTTCCATGGTGCTTACAGAAAATAGTGTCAGCTTTACATAGTCCAGAAAAAAAGGAGGAAAGGCAGGGGGCCCAACCAACATGAAGAAGATGTCTTGGCATAGATATAGAACTGTTACTACTTCTCAGTAGCTATGTGTAAATCCATTCTATTTGGGGGGAAAAAAAAAATTAAAAATCACTGCATTATTTTTTTCCTTCTCAAGTGTTAGTCAGCTATGGTTATGCTGATCAACTGGTCTAGTCAGGAGAGTGTCAAGATGTCTCGTAACGTATTTATACCAGTCTTTTGTGATTTTTTATCTTACAGTTCATGGGCTTTCTGCCTTTTGAGCACTGTGAACATGGCAAAAGTCTGCACTTCCAGAATACATTTAGTGAGTGGCCATCAGACTGCTGTCTTCTAACATCCATTGGTGCTTGATGGAATTTTGGCCTCTTATCACACAGCTGCTCCACCAAAACTCCTATATGTGGAACCGTCCATTCCTTCTCCATAATAGGAGGCTTTCTCAAATATCCAGTCACAGTACTTGTACTCCCACTGCAATCACAAAGAATCTGGGAGCTTCAAGAAGAGTGGAGTACTTCTGTCCAAGCACATGCAATTGCAGACCTAGTCAAAGTGGAAATGAAGACTTCCAGGGGATAGTGGAGAGGCTCTTACTCTGCGGGGGTAGGAGCAGGCAGGTGTCAGCCACTTCCCACCAGGAGTCATCGTGCACAAGCAGGTAGGCAGAATCTGAGTACCACCCCAGGAATGAAAAATCAAAAACCTCTGTTGGATGTTGGCCTTTATTTCTGTAGAAGCAATTTTGTAGGCTTTAGGGTCAGGCTTTAAGGTTTTGCAATACTGACGATTTGGCTAAAGTTTTTGTGGAAGTGGAAACTCGAGGTACCATCCAACACACTTCAGGAGTGCTATATTTTAGCAGGAGGAGGGAGCTGAACTCTGCATTTACTGACTTTCAAAGTAACTTCCTTATAATAAAACTACTTAGAGACTAAGTAACACAGAAAAGATATTAATTTTTCGGGAACAATCAGTTTACAGTTAACCAAATTCATGTCTTGCTAGAATTCTTGATCAAGGTTTTAGTAATTCAGACTTAATCACTTGATATTTTACATTGATTCATAACTATGGAAAAAAATGTTTCTGATCAATTTTTTCTTATTCTTGGAAGAGAAATATGGATCTACAGTCTTGTGTATAGCTCAGATTGCCCATTATTCCCCTTATTTCTACTCAAAAAAAAAAGTGAGATACTTTTTAGAAAATTTAGAAGAAACTATTAATTTTTCATCACAAAGCTGTGAAGAGTGATGGCTCTAAGACAGTATCACAGGCGTATAATTATCTGTATCTGGTCATGAAGGAATAGCAGCAATCTTCTTAGAGATCTGTAAAATGTAGATATAGATAGATATCATATGTCATCTTTGGTGATGGCCAGGTATTATATGACAATGAACACCCTTTATAAACAAATACAGAGTCATCAGCTTTGATGCTGAAGAAGTGAAGGTTATGATAAACTTATGTAAGAACCAATTTAATTTTATCTCATGTCAGTGACTCATCTTTCTCCCACACAAAATAGTGGTTCTGCCTCTCCTACTGTTTTGTTCTTCTACAGTGTGTAGCAAAGAAATTTACTACTTAAATGCTTCTGCTTTATGTTTATAGAAAACAATGCAAAGAGGAAATTGTTTCTGAACACATTTCAGAGGGCAAGGGGCCAAGAGACAACGAACCAATTTAAAATAAATTTTAAGAACACTGGCGTTTTAATTTGAAATAATTTGTTTTATGTTAAAAAACATTCTGAGTACATCCACTTCAGTGTCACACTTCATAAAGCCTCTCTCTCACTTTCTACCATAATTGCCTACACAGTTTTACTAGAAAACTCTTAGAATATGCTGATCAGTTAGAGTAAAGAATTCAAGGAGTGAATAGGAAAACATATTTCTAGAACTACAGGAAACATGCTATAGATGTTCATCTGACTTTTTTTTCCCCTGCTGACATCAGAAATGTCAGATGCCCAAGGGAGGATGATAGTGTTTCCTCCAAGCACAGCATACGTCTCCCAGCCCAGACACCAATACTTGGTTCAAGGGGGTCTGTCTTCAGTGATGGTCTCATTTTATTCTATTTCCTTAAATACTTTCTATAGTACCATCCTCCCTTTTTGATCCTTTTTTTTAAAAAAACTTTGGTATAATTTCTCTTCATATGTTTCTTGTGTTCCTGCCTCTGTGGTATAAAATTCATCACTGTCTTCTCACTCTCCTCATCAATAAACAAGCTTCTGATGATTACTCAATAAAATGTTTGAAGTAACAGTGCAGAAATTTCCCCTTTTATCACCACTTACACAGTTGTCATATCTGGTTCTTACTTTACTTTGCATTTATTTGCTCTTATAGTAGCATTTAACTTCGCAGTTCTGCTGCAAAGTGAGTTTCATCACTTGTCCCTATCGTACATTCAAAATAGTTTGAATTGCTTTGTCATTCTATAGTTTCTACATTGTCTAACCAATCTAGAAATCTTTTGCTCTTCCCTCCATAGCTTAAGATTCTTTTTGTTCACTTGTTCATAATAGGAGATTTTTCTAAGAACACAACACTGGAGATTTGTAAAACTCTTTCTTTGTCTATGCTTTTTCCCCTATTAGTCATCTTGACAGCAGCGTATTTTGTATCTTGTACTAATAATAATCTATTTTGCACCCTGATAAACATGTTTCATGGACTGGTGATGATAATTCTTGCCTTGACTCCCATGTCCACTCCCCAGCACTGTGCCTACACCTCTTGCGTTAGTGATGAAGCATCAGCAGTTTTCTCCTTGTGCTTGTTGCACGTGGTGCTCAGCCTGAGCCACTGCCCACTGTTTGGCTGTGGTGTTGGGTGCCTGGGTTCTGCAGGCCACGGCCCTGTGCTGCAGCTGGGAACAAAAATGGCCAGTGCAGCAAAGGTTCCTGCTAGATGTGTTTCCTTCAGATTTTGGTGAGGTCCTTCACCCATGCCTTGTCACGAAATAGAATTAGATTTGTCTCAGGAAATTTGAACCTCAAACATACAGATGCATACATCTGTAGCTACTTAAGACTTCCTTTATAATCACTGGTAAGAAACAAGCACTTCTGGGGTGCAATTATTATGACATATTTTAGATATCTGCAGTAGGATGAGGTGACTCATATCCTAAAAATGCTTACTTCTCTCTAGTGACTGTACAGAAAATTTGAGACAACTAGCTTTCAGATTTAGACATCAACATTATAAATACCCACACTTCATCATGTGATTTTTATGTGTGGAACTTCAGGCTGAGGCTGGTGAAAATGAGTCTTACCTCTGATTTAGAGGAGTGGCTCCACCAAGAGCTGAGTGATTAGCCTGTCTGAAGGACAAGACCACTGTGCCCATAAGTAGAGGCAGTTACCAGTTTTGAGTTGTTTTGGGGGTTTTTAGATCTATGTCTGACCATTAAATTTCAGCAGAATAGCTTCTATTAAAAAGATCATTATATATCTTTCGGAGATTCAGACTGCAAAGAACAGTGAGGAACATCAATAAAACAGGATTTCAAAATTTCCTTTTTCCCCCTTCTTTCCACACATGGACAAAGATGTGATAGAGAATGTGCTGAGAATCACAGATGTGAAGTTTAGCTTTGTCTATGAGGCACAACAAAGACTGTATATATAATTTTGTATATATAATGGAGGGGATTTGTATATATAATGGAGAGAAATAGTGAGAGCTAAAGACTTGCAGAGCAGGAACTCTTCCAGTTTTGAGTATTGTTTGTTTGATTGTTTTCAAAAGGCATAGAATGCTTACACAGAAAAGAAAGTATTTCATCTTGGTTTCTGGGAGGAATCCATCACACTCCACCTGGAATTTGCTTTGAACTTTCATTGCCCAGATGTGAACAGTTTGTTTAGGGGAAAATATAACTTATCTATGTGCTTATGCTATGCACTTCATGATATGACTTGCAATAAACACAGTTACAGACATACATATCACTGTTATCTGAAACATGGGATGGTTTAGAAGCCCAAGAGCAGCAAGAGAGTATAATACTGATTTATACAATAATTAATTTAAATTCTGTCCTTATTAACCTCAGTGACAAAATTCCATTGACTTAAGCAGTGCTAGAAGTTCAGTCCACGTTACTTTGTTATTTGCTGTTAGCAATTGGGTTTGCATCATGTTCAGAAATGAATGCAATTTAAAAGCTCTTCTGTCTGATGCATCAAAAACGCACTTTGATTCAAAGTGTACTGCAGCAGAATGCAGCCTCTTTACATATCTCAGACTGAGGAAGATCTCATTAAATCTCAAACCTCATATTTGGAAAAAAATATTGGTAGGCAACATGAAACAGATCTTCCTGACAACATAACCATGTGAAATATGTAGTTTATTACAGGTCAAAAAGTTTGTCTTTACCTACCCATATCATAGCTCTACTCAGTGAACACATTTGAACAACACTATTCTTGTAAAATATGGATCTAGTGGTGGCCTGGCTTACCAAAATTTCATTCTCATGTGATTCATTAATCCTTCTACACTGGTGCTGTCGACACGGTGTTGCAGATGAGATATGTTAGTGAACAGCTGAGGGGCAGTAGTTTTAAAATATTCCTTAGCTATAACTGATCCAAGTGAGCACTGCATTTTCTTCCTCCGGAATGAAGCCAAACATCTTAGCTTGATCTGAGCTTGAAGATAACTTTATCTGACCTGTTTGACTTTGTTCTGAAAGGGATTAGGAGCACGCACACTATCTTTTGAGAAGTAGTTTATCACTTCCTATTTATTTTTTCTCAAATAATAGTTACAGCTGAGATGGATAGCTAACTCTTCCAATGTCCATTTCTGCTGCAGAGACCTGCTTTGTGCTCTTGCCCTTGGCTAAGACACTTTCCTAGAAAATAAGAGGCTAGTCTTCATCTACTTTGGAATGACTCATTTGTGGATTCTGAGTATGTTGTTTAAGGAATAAATTCTATACCATGAAAAACTGTCTGCATAGGAATTCAATTTAAAAAAAAAGTTCAGACTAAAAAATGTTCTTCTTAGCTAGTAGGGAAATTAATAAAACGGAATGAGTACATTGTCTCTTTTTAGAGATGTTTAGACAAGTTACTGGAGGTGACTGAAAGAGAATATTGGAATTTGTATTGTATTTAAAACTAATTTGGTTTTCTTCAGATTTCAAAGTCACAGATATTGAAAATAATAATAAAAAATAATCAGTCTTAAATATTTCATTACTATAAGGCAGATTATTTGCAAAGCTTGCTATTAAGAAATGTTCAGAACATCATTATATAGTCAGAAATTTATGAGTCGGTATTCTGAAAGGTTATAATAAAAGAATAATTTGAGAGGGAAATTCGGCATTTTTAATCAGTTGTTGTTCCATCTGTGACAACGAATGAGTTTTTAGTGCTGGCTGTAAAATTAGTGTGCAATGTTGGAATACTTTATTACCAATATTTTTATTTTCCTTTCCCTAAGAACCTTGGCATCTATTTTCTCATATATTTATTGTCTATTCATCAGACTTTGGACTGTTCATTCAGGTTACAAATGAAACAAACACCGAGATTAAAGCCAAGTCTTCAAAGCAGATACATCCAGTGTGATCTGTAAGGCCAAGACTGAGAAGCACTCCTGTATATGCACAGTTTTGAACAGAGAGACAATTGCTTTACTGAAGTCATGAAGAGATGGAGATTAAAAGTTGTTGTGGTGAATGGACATTTGTAGCCTGGGTGAAAATCTTGATGCTTGTGTGAAGTTCATGTGTGACACGAGTTTCAAAGAACCTTGCCAAAATCTTAAAGAGTATTACAGTGCTGAACGCATTCCAAAATATTTGTCATACTTGGTCTTAAGAAATAACTTGTCTCACTGTGCAGCTTCTCTAAAATAGCTGTTTTACGTTGGTCTCTAAAGGGTCTTTTCCAGACAGAGCGTATGAAGCCGGAGAAGAGGAGCTGCTCTGCAGGGCAGCGGAGCTGGGCGGTGTGTACCGCGGTGTGCGGCACGGCTGAGCCTGCACTTGCTGCCGCGGCGGTGCCAGAGGCGGCCGTGCCCCACCACGGCCCCCGCGGCCACAGCCAGGCTGAGCCCGGCTGAGGAGAGCAGGGCTGCTCAGCTCCCTGGCCCCGCACCAGCCTGCTAATTACTCATGCACAACAGGATAGTTGCTCGGGGAAAGGGGATACAGTTAGCAGTGGATTAGATCAGCTGAAAGTTCAGCAACTTTTTTTGCAGGAGAGTGCAATGTAGAGAGTGTTGTTTGATCAGGGTTGAGTTTCACAGCATTTTCCCTTAAATTATAAAACTAGCATATGTGCTACATTATACATCTATGTGTGGTTTTTGCATTGCTCTGAGCACTGCTTCTATGCAATAGTTATCCCCTTTTACTCTGACTTCGAAAGTGGTAGCAATGACTTTGATTTGAAAATCCAGTTTTACATTCAACATTACGTTCAGCTGCCTCTGACACAAAAGGTCTACAGTGTTCCTTACCCCAGCAAGAAAGCAGACATTCTGGTCAAACAGCTCTGAAAGATTTAGGTATGTCTCATACTGCCTTGGGGCCAATGGGTAGAATAAGTGACCTCTTGATGCTGTCCAACCTGCTCTTGTTTTGGAAATTAATGTATTGCGACATGTCCTGTGGCCAGGTTCTCAGGTGGTTCTAAGCCAGTCTTATGCAGGTGGGTTAGTGGCCTTATGCTGACTTCTGTTCAGAGCATACGGCTTGGATCTAGCAAAGCAAGTCACAGGGTATTCCACTTACCCCTTAGCAGGATTCAAGACTGAAGCAGAACAATATTTTTAAACTCTCTAATTGAGGACTATTAATTCCAATTTTTAGGTCAAATCAACAGGTAGTTACAAGATTCACAGGTGCTATCTTGCTCTCTGCAAAAACAAATCTTTGTCTTGTTGTCCTAAAACTGGTACCCAGCATTAACCCAGGGCTGAAGGAACTTGTCATGTAAAATTAAAAGGTCCCATCAATTTTAGTTGCAGCACCATTGGCTCCTTCTGGGGAAAAGTAGAACAAAGGAGTCTGGCTGGGATCTGAACGCAAGATCCAGACAGACGGAATTCACATGTTCAATGTGTTTATTTTCATGACCAGACCTTTGGCTAGAGACTCAGAGGTAAGGGTTATACTGAAGTATTTCCTGGAAGTAATTCATGCTTTTGAAAGGAAGAGGCTATTAAACAGACCCACTTTGCTCCATCTTCTGAGAAAAGTTTACTGGTGCCCATCTTTATGTTGCTAGATGTTCAGCTAGGCACTGCATTGACAGGGCTGTTGGGTACCAGAGTGGCAGTATTAGGTGCAAGCTCTGCCTAGCTGGTGCAGGAGATATATCCCAACCAAGCCCAACCCAAACTGCTTCTAGAAGCACTGATTCCCTCCTGCTGCTCCAGTTTACTGCTGCTTTTCCTTCCTTCAGGTCTCAGCTAACACTTCTGCCTGGCTGTTGGCTTCCAAACCATTCTGACTGAAGCTGTTCATTCAGAGAAATTGTAGATGCCTGTTGTGTTCAAGGCCAGGTTGGATGGAGCTCGGAGCAACCTGGTCTAGTGAAAGGTGTCCCTGCCCATGGCAGGAGGGTTGGAACTAGAAGATCTTTAAGGTCCTTTACAACCTAGGCTATTCTATGATTCTAAGTTAGTCAACTGGTGTCTCTTACACCAAAAAGGGAGGTACAAGGCACACACCTCAGTGTTACTAATTTAAGAAGGTTTGGGTTTAGTGTGTTTGGTTAGTTTTAGCAATGACTTCTGTCAATACCCTTTCTGTGTCCAAATCTCCTCACTTGTGCTTGGTGACAGCCGAGTCCTCCTTGAACCTTGATCCCTTTGGTAAATGGAATTTTTAGTCACTGTAAAAGAAGACTTTACACTCTTCTCTTTGTTCTCTACTAATTCCTACGCTGTCTCTTTCCTAGAGCAAAAACGAGGCTGAAGAAAATCCTACTTGTGAAACATCCCCGTTCTTAGCTCTCCTGTGCCAATGCTGCCACTTCCTTAATTCCACAGCTTCTACCTAAGGGAATTTATTTTGGACTCTCTTTCCATTTTTGCCAAAGAGCTCACTGTTTCCAAACAAAACAATCTGCCTTCATGACCTCTTCAGTCAGGACATTAGCTTTCTCCTGAGGAATTATGTTACTTGCTTGGTAACTGATCTCCTGCTCTGGTTTGTGCTGAGTCTGCCTGGTGTGCCCAGCATGCTGCCAGCACCCTTTGAAGAGTAATTAAAAAGTCAGAAAGAGTTAGCAGCATTTTTGTGCAATGAAGACCTTAATGGATGAGGACAACTCCTTTAAGCCATGCTATTCACACAGTTTAAGCCAGGGAAAACTTTAAAATGTATGTGTTTTACTAATGTAGTTCTATGTCAGTCACAGGTACATGCTTGAGTATTTGCATGTCTTGTTAATAGCCTTAAATAACCTAACACCCAATCCATGACTTGTTAACAACTTCCTTGGAATAATAAGGGATGAATAAATCACTGTGTTTGGGTAATCATGCCATTAACCTTGAAAAGAAAAAAGAAAACAGATGGGAGACAAAGACATAAAGGAAGTCCCAAAAGACTTTGCTGCTTGAGAACATAACACCAATATAAATTTACACATAAATTTATATTGTGAAATTAATGCAATACAGAAAAATTTATTCTTTTTCACATCTTATTTCTGAAGAACAACAACATTTATTTGGATTTACTTTAAATCATTTAGTCACAGATTAAACTGACTCAAAATTGAGCCCGTCATTCTCAGATAAGAAAATGAACCCAAACAATTTTACAAATATAAAGGCTGATTTGAGTTACACTTGTCCAATTTTTTCTCATCTGTGAGTACTCAGAGATGACAAATGAGCAAAGGCATATGTGATCGCAAAGATGAAGCTGCAGCAAGTTACTTATTTATGGTTCTTCCTGTTTTTTCTTGGTCTACCCATAGCAGACTTATCACGGGAGAAAAGATCGAAATCTGAATAGTAGCATTTAGCTAAGTTACAGCTAATGGGGACCATGCAGGGACAGCAGAGTAGGAAGAAAGTGTTTCACTGCCTGGAACTGAGAGCAGGCTGGTTCAGTTTGGCCTGCAGTTGGTGACAATGGATTGGCAGAAAGTCTGTCAACTTATTCAGCTTTCTGTCTGCGTGTTCCTTCTGCCATCCCCACTACTAGCGACCAGAATTAGTTCTGCTAGCAAGTGTTGTCATCCCGTATTTTTTCTTTCTGTTCCTCAGTGAGTATAGAGGAACTTGCTTAATCTGAGGATTTTTCTTTCTCTCTGGGTTACAGTGTATGATGTAAATGAAGCAATGTATTTGTTGTTACAGGAACCTCAACAAGACATGGAAGGTCGGGTATGTACAATCCTTACCTGTACTTCTTAACCTCAAGTACTCTGGGCTGATGTGACAAACCTTTTCCTGGCCTAGGAGAGAGAGTGATTAGAAGCAAAGAATGGTGCTTCCTTCACCTTGTGATCAGGGTCTGCCAACACCACAAAGAACTGCAACAAATACGTTGCCATCATCACTTCTCCTTGCCATGAAGTGGTTCTTGGCCTAATGGTTATAAGCTGTTGTCAGTGGAAAGTCTGAATTCTCCAGGTAGGTAATATATTTCTTCTGTTCTGATTGTCTAGGAGGTAATATTGTGGAATTGGGTACCAGAACACTTTATTCACAGATATAGTTTTAGGGATCACGGGCCTTCCCTGCCTTGTGGAGAAGACAGTGCAGTAAGGGAGAGAAATTGGGTGGTTTAGCATAACAGTTTCTTCCATGAGATCCTTGTTCTGTGTGCAAGAGGACACAGTCCAAGAGGGAGGTTTGGCAGGTCAGCGTGGTGGGTCTTGCCCTCCTGAACTTCATTCTGGCACAGGAACATGAGGTTTCCTAGTCTCTTTGTTTCCTCTCTGACCCTCACAATGGTCCTGGATCCGGATGCAGGGCTGTGGGTTCTCCACCAAAGTCATCAGGATCTCCTGGAAAGATCCCAGCATTCACTCCCAGGTTTCCTCAGTTATAGGATTAGGTAGGAAAATACTCCATTACCATTTTGTCTGATCAGCTTGAGCTGTTATTGCCTGGTTTGCCATCACCACAGTTGATGGAATCCATAGTCAGTTTGTTCCAGATATGTCCTGGACACTTCTGTATTTCCTGAAGATTAATTATTCGCATACTTCCACTCTCTATTTCCTGAACACACCAAAGTGCTTTGTTGTTTGAGGGAGGTGATTGATCATATTTCATTTACTACAGAGGAAATTTGGTTAAAGTTCAAGAGCTCAAGCAATGTAAGTTAGTATTAATAACATAAATATTACTTGGAATAACCCATGCCATGGAAGGACATCCAATAATTTTGTCTGGTAAGGACTAGCTCAATGGTAAACAAAACTTTGTGGAATGTCTTGTCATTTTGTAGAAAACATCTACAGATTTTGGTCAGTTCACTTGGTCAGCTGCACACAATCTTTGCATGGAGTTTATCTGAATTGCAAACAATTTGCCTTTTACAGTAAATGCAGCTATTATCTATGGACTCATTACCAGTTTATGATTTCTTACTCGCTGAGGTCTTGTCATTTTTCAGATGTGGAGAGTGCAGAAAAAAAGCTGGAATATTGCTCCAAAGCCAGTTTGTATTTAGATAAGGAAATGAAATTCATATCTGCTCCAGTGATGTGCTATGGCTAAGTAAAGTACTAAGAGATAAAAGTGATAAGGCAAAGAACATATTTTCATTGACTCTACTATACTGCTGTTAGGTACATAAACATTTGCATTCAAATCTTTGTTTCTCATCTCTGCTATTGCTACTACCTCTGGTAATAAGCGATTTCCCATCTTTCTACAATACCCTGAAGCTTTTTGTACACTCTTCCAGTCTTACACTCAACAGAAACAGAATAGATCAAACTAATATTCATCTAAAATGGAGCTTGGTTTGTTTGAATGGGGTTTTTGGTTTGTTTGTTCTTAACTAGAATTGAGGAACAATCTTTGTACCTGTCATTTCTGGAAATCTTGTTGTTTTTTATTTAATAAGAAACCCCAACTGCTACGAAAAAAATTAAATCTATGCTCTGTAAGCTAGGATAATGTGTTTTATCATAAGGAAAGGGTTAATAAACCAAGTTGTATTTAACCATTCTTCAGGTCTGGCCTTGCTGAATGAATTGCTGCAATTAGACTTTTTCTGGGAGAGTGTTGTGTCTAACAGAGCTCAGACACCAGGAATGAGTAGGATTATGAAGTCTGAGAAGCCAGAAGACTTCTTCTTGGTGCATGTGCATGTACAGGTCTAGCAATCTATATGTGGACATACACACACAGTACAACCAATTTGGAGACAACTTCTCTTTTGGATGCCTTTTTGTGAGACTGAATCCAGTAACACATGTGTTTTGTCCACCCATCAGTAAGCACCCAAGTAATGGGAAGATGTCCAGTGATTTCAGCCAAATTTTGAAGTAAATGAAGTAGTTTAAAATACTCATGAAACCATGGCTCCAAGAACTGCTAGTCTCTAATATTTGAATATAAGATGAAGAAGTGCCGCCTGGGGCTTGAAGGAGAAAATGCTTGCAAGTTTTAGTGTTTGAGCAGCTTAGCACAGATACATGGAAATGAATGTTTGGGAATCTCTGGTAGTTGCAACAGGCCATGGCATGAACATTTGAGTATTTGTTAATTAGCTAGTTATTTCTGACCTATGACCTTTTCCTTTCCTATTAGGTATATTCTATGCAAAAGCGATTAAAATGGGAAGACTGTACAGACACCTGAAAGGCTAGAGGCTGTTCAGATGAAATCCAAATCCCCTAAACTTTGTTACAACATTCCACTAATGCTATGAATTCTGTTTAGCTGATGCCAGCATGATTTTATTCATATTAAATTTCTCAAAGTTTTATTTGCCTGGTTTAAATAAAAATAAGAATTGGTCTAAGCCTTCCAAGAAAGAACCTTAAAAGTCTCAGATTTGAAGTACAAAAAGATGAGGTAATTTAAAAGGAAAAAAAAAAAAAAAGACAAGTAAAAGGAAAAAATAGTAAAAGGAAAAAATTGAGTAGCTGTTCCAGGTTATATCATTTTAAGAAAAAAAGGGTCTGCAAATATGATACCCTCTAAATTTCCAGTGTAATTTTTGAAGCTTCAATTTTGAGGGCTTGATATGTATTTAAGCTGAACATTTTATTATTCAATCAGTCAATATTTTGAGAAGAGACAGGCATAAGCTGTCATCAACAAGGCATCCTATCCAGAATTTTGTTTTCCAACAAAATTTGCAGATTTTGCTCAACTGAAACATTTAATATGTCTAACTCAATTTCCAATAGTTATTTTAAATTAAAAATGAGGGAGAGTTTAAAGGCAGCAATTACATGCCTTAAAAATCAACACTTTTTTATTTAACGCAGAAATGTCTTCATTATGAAATTCACTATTCTGTGATGTTTAAACATCTTAATTATTTTCCAGTAAAATAAAATATTTTTTTCAATCTAGTATTACTCTTTTACTGTTTTGATCACCTAAATATTCTTGTTGTACATATTCTTTGGAAGCACATTTTCTGCAACCAAGTCGTTTTAGACCAATATTACTGCTTATGTTTTCCATCATCATAACCTATGAAACTCTGTCACATCCTAGAACCATGGTGCTGGACAACAGAACAAATACTGATTAGCTGTGAGTGACTGAAATTCTGGCTCCATCCCCAGGTGACCCTGACTTGGTTTACAGGTTTTGACACATTAAATGATATTTTTTTCTTTGTATTACTGTCCATTTCACTGTGTGAGAGATGGCTGGGAGAACGGGCTGCCTGGGCCTTGGTGTGGATGAGAACTGGCATCACCACACAGCCACTGGCAAGGGGCCAGTGAGGCACCCTGCCCTTTGCTCAAAAGACCTGTGCAAAGTAACCACTACAAATGCTCAGCTGCAGCATCCTTCCAGAGCTGTGAGAATAACCACGTTTTGGCTCTGCAGGGCCTTTAGTAGGAGTGTAAGTAAATGAAGCAGCATTGAAAATCCCAGCTACACTGTCCTCCTGTGTATTTCCGGTACAGCATCCATGCACAAGCCCCACTACCATTAGCTTTAATTACCATGGTGAAACGTTTTACAAACAGCAACAAGTTTCCTGAGTGTTAGTTGTGATGTTCCTTCAATTGCAAGGAATGCAACTATCAAAGTTTCTCTCATTTCTCTCATTCTCTCACTCTCATTTATTGAGTCTCCAAATGCACTATAAATAAAATAAACCAGGCAAGTAATCAGGACCTAATTTCTACCTGAATTTTTCTTTAATTTTCTCAAATAACACAGCTAAAGAACAAGCTCCATTGCTTGTTTCTTAGCTTTCTCCCTATAAAGTGCTTCTGAGTATCCTTTATTCACCAGCAGGGAAAACCCTTGTGGACCCTGTGATAGAGCTGAAGACCTGCATTTAGCTCCTAAAGTCAGAAGAGCAGTCTGAATGCTCCCCAAAGCAGTTCCCATTCTCATCTTATCCCATCAGGAGATCAACACTTGTGGAAAAAGACTGAGTTTTTCAGTCCCACTGTAAATTTTGGAACACAGAAAGAGAGGATGAGATTTTTTCTGAAATGAAGAGGTTGTGTGTCCTGGGTATTTGGCATGAGAGCACACGTGGCACTGGCTGACCTGGGGAGTGGGAAGGAGAGGAAGAGGTCCTGTTGCTAGTCCTCCCGCCTCAAGGAATAAGGCTGTGGTCCTGTCCCTAAAAAGTGATGTCCAGAGCATTCAGAAACACAGGCATGTGAATACAATTACACCAGCCTACATTTCTTAGCATAGTGTTGGAAAGGACAAAAATAGTGCCAAAAACAACAGGTGAAAGAAAGCTACTGAAGTCCTCACTGAGGAAGAGGAACCTCTGAGGAATTACAGAAATCAGGAGGAGCCTGGAGCCCCTTTTGGGCCTTATAATGTCTTGATCATTCTTTGGCTTAGTTTCCTCATATTTAAAGCAAAACATCCATATTACTTTTCACTTGTCCCTTTTTATTCTCTTCCAGCTTCCTTGCAACTGACACCAGACTGAGCTATACGCTTGAGTGCGTTGCTGATTCTTTTTCCATTCCAAAACACTTTTTATGGAGTGACAAAATAACAATTTTCTAACTTAGTTTTCTTGAGCTTCCCCAGATGTTTGAAAAGACTTTTGGAACCATAAGCTTTCAGAAATATTATATAGAAACCTGTACTCTTTTATTTTTCTCCTTCATCAGGTTTTTATCATTTATTTTTCCAAATTCATTGTGTAGGGATGATTGTCAGAATGTGCTGACTAACAGGAATACCTAATGGATGCACTGTGCATGCCAGTAGTTCTAAATTTGAAATGATTTCCAGCTGTCTTTTCTGGAATATGAACAGTACCTGCTTTTCCTCTCTATATACTGTATTTCAGATTCTTGCCTAAACGGCCAAAATATATTCCTTCCTAAGAAACTTCATAGGCACAAAACCTTCAAATTCACTTCTTCATTGCTCAGTTGAGTCAAAATTTTACGTAATTGCTCAGAAGTTATTTTCTTAGAATGAATATGAATCTTGAAGGAAATAACTCAATCCAAAGTCCACTTGTTTTCTAGTTCAAAGGTCTTATTGAGTCCATTTTCATGTTGCGTGGCCAAGAACTCCCTCATATTCTGAATGTTTACTAAACATTAAAAAAGAAATGCTTTAAAGTACTCCATTAATATAGTCAAATCAACAGAGCATTGCTCTGAAGCTGTACAGGTTTTTTGTCCTGGAAGAAATTCCAGAATGATAGAAACCATGTTTTCTCAGCATGGCAGGCCAAGTGAATAATGCATCAAAAGATTGTATTTTCTTTATTTGCTTTCTAAAATGTGAATTAACACCAATGACAACAAAATTCTAGAAAGCAACCACTTCTTCAAACCATTTCTCTGCTTTAATGAAGTATCCAGGATATTCTTCTCCTGGAAAAGGATTGCCTATGGGCAATTTGTAGCCAAATTAGCTGTGGAGATTCCTGAATATCCTACAAAGCCTTGCTTTTCATAGAGGCCAGAGCCAAATCTGGGGTCTTAGTGGGGATCACAGTAACTGGACAGGAATTCAGTGAAAAATCTCAAGAGGTACCTGTGATACAGGTATCACTTGAGGTATCTGTAGTGCATTTTGAAGACCATGATCTCCAGAGCAACTTTCCTTGATGTCAAGTAGGGATACTGGTGTAACTAAAGGAAGGGAATTGCCGTGTACTCCATACTCACAGTAGGAGACCTTGAGCCTCCAGTCCTCCTTGAGCCATTGGAACACAAAGAAATTGCCAGGGATTGAGCAGCACCCACAGCTAACCTGTCTGGCTAATTTTCTTTTTTTTCCCCCTCTGTATTTTCCCTGTAATCTTGAGGAGTAAGGCTCTGCTATTTGTCTAAAGGAGCCCCCTCCTTATTGAGTTGCATACAGTTGCTTCATAAAGTTCTTCATATGCTGGATTAGATGAGGCCACAAAAGTTAGCACTCTGTGTCTTTCAGAGCCACTGAAAGCAGAAGCTTAAAATGGAGAAGATCCAGCTTAGATAAAAGAATAAAAATCTAATTCTTACTCCCTTTGAAAAACTCATTCTACTTCCTGGGATCAAGACTTTGGTTTTTTCCTGGAAAAGTATATTTTTATTATCCTTTTCATTATCCACTGTTTCTTGTTATATATGTTAACATTGGATTCCTAGCCAATACAAACTTTAGTCAACTAATATATTTAGTTCAATCATGTTACAATCTTGACACAGACATATGCCATAAGAATGAGTGAAATGTCTGCTTATCCTGTGTGTCATCATCTCATTTCAAGAGTTCAATTTCAGTGCCTTCTTCCTCATCTGTGGATAGATATGTCTGCATGTTCAAGACAAGGCATGAAGAGATACCAGTGATGCAAGAAAAGGGGCAATTTTTCTTGAAAACGTTTTATACTAATACTGTGTAAGTGCAAACTGAATAAAAGAAACACATGGCAATTTAAACCCCAGCATTTTCATATTTAGACTTGTTATATAAGTTACAGCACTTTTTATTTTACTGTCTCTTCTCCCAGATATATATATAATGAAAAGCAGTAACTCAAACAGTGGGCAGCAGTATAAATGGATCTCTTTGTTCATTACTGTTGTAAGAGATCCATCCCTTATTTCATCAAAGTAGAACTGCACTTGACTAGAAAGCAAATATTGTGTTGAATTCAGCACCTCTGTACCAAAAACATTTTTCTACCACAGCTCATCTATCTGTCACACACATCATTTGGTATTTCAAACTGTATTCTGAAAGTGGGAAGACAGACATATTTCAGACTACAGTCTCTTTTTCCTTCATCCTACCTCTTTCAGATGCCTCCTTTTGATTTCAACTTCTCTGTTTATATGCTAATACTATATGAAATTAATTGCTGCTGAATCTCAGTGAAACCATAGTTGCCTTGGCTCAGCTTTGCCTTGGCTCCAGTGATTGCTGCACCTTAGCTAAGTGCTCTTAGTTAGACCAGTCCACACACAGTGATGTGCCTGCTCCACTTTCTTCCTTTGCTTTCCAGCCCTGGAAATGCATGATTTCCTCCCTGAGGGGATAACACTTCTGAAATACTTGGACCGTATGGTCTTATGATCCTAGAGTATAACTGAACATTTAATAAGTGTTTAAAACCACTGTATAGAGTGTTTATTTAGAGCAAAAATGCATTAACAGTTCAAATTGTAAGGATTTTTCTAAATCAGTTGCACATATTCTGACTCCACCTGTAGTAGAAGGTACTGGGAGTGTGGAAAACTACAGTTCTTTAAAAATATCTCCATTTTGTGATGAATATATGGCCAAAAGTGTAATTAAGAGCAGTGAGTTTATAGCCTCTAGACCTGGGACACACCACACTGCTGCATTTCCCTCTAGCTAGGTCAAGACCCCTTCACTAGGAACTACAAATTATTTTCACATTTACACCTGAGAACAGGTCTCTTGGCTGAAAAAATGCTGAAATAAGTTTCTTAGGGAACAAAACTGGCATGAAGTGAGGCAAAAATGAATGAATGTTGGCCTATAGAAAATATGCACTTCCTGCCTTGGAGCATCTGTGATAAATCCTGTGCCTACCCAGAAAAAAAATAGGTATAAAGCACAAGAAATAAACTGGAATTAATTTAAAATATAAACCACTTTGTACTGTGGTTAAACATATTTAGCAGTTTCTAGTGTTTTAGGACTGGAATTCACAAGGGGAAGAGAGAGACTCCCTCTGTTCTATCCCTGCCAAGAGCTGCTCCCCTCTGCTACTGTATTTGTGATGGTTTCAGGAAAGAAAGAAAAAGAAGCAGTAAGCATTTTTCAGGAATTAGCAATACCCCTCAAAAAGGGAATGTTTAAAATCATAAGAGTTTGCACATTTATGCATGGGTCTTTTACAGACAGTCTTCCAGTGAGTGAAGCTCCATAAGAGCATGGCTAGAAAGGCTCACAGCAGTAGAAGGAGCCTGCTCTGCAGGGGTGCGGGGTAAGGTGTTGGATGGGACCCCATGAAAAGTAACTCTTCATTTTCTATATCACATTATTAATCAGGAGCTCTCTAGAAAAGGTGAAATATAGAAGAGCTCATATTGATATCTGCCTTACAGATTTTATATTTTAGCTCCTCCCTAAAGCAGCTCAAGCTAATGCTTGCCAAGAAAAAAAAGTAGCTCTGGAGAATGTCAGCTTGTGTTACCTGTGTGAGCCAGGCTTCTGTGGACATGTCTGTGGCAGATTGCCAGCAACACTCTTGAGAACCCTACAACCCAGGGCTGTATGCTCTTAACAACTGTGTTTTTCAGACCTTACTGCATGCCCCTAAATATTTTCAATCCCTACTGTAGACTCCTGCAGTGTGAATTTAAGTATGCTGGCTGTAAGCTTGCTTTCTTAGTTGTTGTTTGTGGATCTCTTAATAAAATCACATTGATTCTCAAGTAAGTGTCATGGAATGAAATCCATTAGTCTGGAATTTTATAAGTCTGCTCTGGAATAAGTTACCTTCCAAGTAATATTAGAGTATGTTTTATGTTTAAACAGGGGGTAAAGAGGAAAAAATGATTTGCCTATCAATAGGGTTTTACAGAAATGGAGCAGTATCCCCCTTCTCATGCATCATTAGGGTTATAGGTAGCATCACCAGTTCTTCTCAGCTGCTCTATTGCCCTTGTTGGCTCATTAGGTTTATCAGTTAGAACTCACTCACCTGCAAAATTTCTTAGTGCTTTGTCTGTCCTGCTGTGACCGCTGAAATCAGAGCAGGACCTGTCAGCACATCCGTCCTGGATTCCTTTTCCAGCCAATAGTGCTGCCACTGTTCTTTTGTCCCTGTATCCTGTGAATGCATTCTGCAAGATCACATTCAGTTATGAATTTTTTTCTCCATATTCTTTCTCAGGTTCTCTTTGTAGAGATTTAGCTGTTTGCCTTCATTAAAATACACTTTCAGGGTTCTCTTACTTTCCCCAGATTACAGATGAATTAAACCACTGACTTACCTATAAAAGTTAAATGCCAAGAAAAATATTAATGGTAGGAGCTTTTTTTAGGCTACACAGGTTTTTCTTCCTCTGAATCTGCACAGAGTTTGCAGACTTCACTCTACATTAGGAACAGAAAAAAAAAAAACAAAACATTTTTAAAATGGCTGTTGCCATGGCACACTGTCCTTGTCTCCCAAAATTGCTTATCTACCACTTACAAGGTTCAAGAGACCCTCAATGCAGCCTCAATAAAAAGCGTCTCTGCTTTCCTTATTGCCAACACTAGCAACTGTCCCCTTTCAGGACTTGTTTGAGGAGATACATGGCTCTGACTGATGTTGGTGCCTTAACACCACATTTTATCTGTTTTCCAGCAGTTATTTTACCGGGCACTTTCTTGGAAGTTGCATTGGGAAAGCATTTCGTAAGATTTAGGAGTGATGTGGGGGTTTCCTGAGTGACTCAACTTGTTTCAGAGGCAGTCAGCTGCCTATTCAATGGTGGTACCAACAAAGATTTTCACTGGAGCAAACAGCTCATTTTCAGAACTACTGTGAGAATATGAACCCTTTAATTTTCAGTGGCTACTAAAGGACAATTTTTAGCAATGTGTTTACTCCCCTAAAATGGAAATAAGGTATCGAAAAAGATGTGATGATGACACTTGTGAAAATCATAACTCCTGGAGGATAATCCTAGTAGACACCTGTGTGCCTCAAGGTGCTTGAAATAATTTTGTTTCTGGGAACAGCGACATTTTTGAAAATATCATCTTTACATTCATGCACAATTTCACTGAGTATGGTGGTGCACTCTGCAAATTTAGGGGTCTGATTTCACTACATCTTGATGAAACCTACATTTTCCCAGTCACTTTTATACAGCAACTGCCAGTACATCGAAGGGATGACCACAGCTTCTTCTTGCTGATGGTCTCCCACACTTGGCATTCATGTTTGTAGGGCAATGTGGAGAGCTAACCAGGTAATGGATTCAGCAGAACCTTGTGCTGGAAAAAACGGCTCATTGAAGCTGGGTATGAGGATTTTCTGAGACAGTATGGCTGCAGGGACTCTAGGAGATGCAGAATGAACCTCTGTGGTAAGTGGATGGGACAAATGTATCTGGTGTCAGTGATGGTTTCTACTGGAGTAAGGCACTGCTGCAGAATCAGGGTCCCAACACCAAGTACATAACACCACATGTCTACAGTACTCTGGGGAACACCCAAACAGGGGAATTTGCTGGAATATACTTCAGACTCCTCCTAGTTAATGCATTTGGTCTTTCTTCCTATTACAACCAAGAAGTGGGGAATAATAAGGGGCATTCCCAGGTGTCACTCTGAGATGGAATCCAGATATATCCAGTGGTGCATGTTGAGGTCTGGAAGGTCCTGGTTGCTCTATTTTGTGGAGGTTTTTTGCAGGGTTTGTCTACTTTAAGTACTCTACAGATTAGCTGTACAAGCCTGGTTTGCTTACTACAGAAACCAAAAAGGTTTAAATAAAATAATGTTTTTCAAATTAGTCTCTTTAACTAACGTATCCACCCTAGCTTTTAAAAGACTGAAAAAGACACAATCAGGCACATTTGTTTGTCATACTCAGACTCAAAGCATTTTAGTTTTGTGAAATGGGCTTCACATCCCAGGCACCTGCAGGCAAAAGCTAACATCTCCTGGCTCACACTCAAAGCTTTCATTATCATATCCATACTCTACAGTTAAAGAAACCCCCAATGTTGCTGTGGCTCCACGAAAACTTGTTTAGTTAATATGCTCTAGGGAGGGCTGATGATGAATTTGCACCTTTCTCTGTATTAAGACCCTCTGTGGTGGATTTACTGGCAGAGGGGTGAAGAGGTATGACCTGGTGCAGTATGCAGGGTCCTGTGCCCCGTGGTCCATTTGTGGCTTCCTGGCTGCACAACCCTTTCATTCAGACTGGACTAATATCCACCTTTGGAGCAAGCTGGAGATCATAATTTACAGGCTGCCTGAATTAGCACTTGGCTGTCAGAAGGGCCCATCCAAACACGAACATCCTCAGCCAGCTGCACAGATCCAAGGTTTGCAAGAGACAGTCTTTTCCACAAGACTTCCACTGGGGAGAGCAACTGCATCCCCGCTGGCATCTTTCTTCTGCCTCTGCTGTGTGAAAGGGGCAGCAATGTGGTGCAAGAGCTCCTCACTTGGAGAGAAATCCACTGTGCTTCTTCACTCATGTTGGCCAACAGGGTGAATTGGAAAGCATGGCTCTAATTCAAGTGGTGATTTTGACAGAAGAACATTTTAGGCAACCATGATGACTGGCTTCAGAATGGAATGGGTGTCTGTGCCATCTGTTCTTAAAAATGGTCCAGACCGTGTTCGAGCAGCAGTGCAGAGTAAACACAAACTCATGAAAAGCCTTAACAGTGCCTTGCCTGTGGAAGTACTGGGAAAGAGCAGAAGTATAAACGACTGATGTCTCCAGGTCAGGCTGGCTTAGCATGCTGTCCCTCGACTGAATTCTGTCTTTCATAAAAATGTTCTCATTAAATCCAAATGATCACAGAACCCAAACAGCCATATTACTGCAATGACTGGAAGCTCAGAATCACTGTATTTCCTTTTGACCCTCTAATTTTCACAGCTTTTTATGTAAGGAGTAAATAACAATTAGTTATTTAAAACCCTTAGGGTGTGAACTTGGATTTTTATCATTTCCATCCTGGCTGGCCTGTCATACAAGGGTGCCTGGACCATCTGTCTGCCTGGTACCACTCCTCTCTCCTCCAAAACACCTAGACCAGCACCATCACAGATCACTGTCCAGACTCTGGGGACGTGGCATTGATTTCCCCCACTACCTAAAATGTCAAATTGAGCTGGTTGTGTTTTCCCTCCTGTTGCTTACCTTAATTTACAATGCTGGACTGCTGTTTTAGGAGGTGAAAGCACTAAAGAGTTAAAAAGCACTATGGAGTCCCTGCCTAAACTTCTTGAAGTACTAAAGGCTTTGGAAACTCTGCCTCGTGCTGTTTGCTGTGACACCAAAACTGTGTGTGGTGTGATTACAGGACAGAGAACAGTCCCTACTTTTAAACCCTATTCATTGTGTTATCAGTGACTGGTTTCTTAAATGTCTGTACAAGATGCCTTCATGCTCATTGAGCTTTTATTTTTAAGAGCTTTAATGGGGGTGATGAAATAAAATAAGAAAGATATTTCTAGCACAGTCCACAGACACAAACTTAATGCTTAAACCTTGACCATTCAGTGGAGGCAGTATATTTCTTCTTGTCCCCTAGGAATAACCCTATATTTAGGAATAATATACTTGATTTGTTCAGTTACCATTGAAGTTCAGATTCACAGCCACTCTTTCCTTCCCTCAAAACCAAATTCTAATAAATAGCCTCAGAAAGCACTCTGTCTCTGTGCCAGGCAGTTATTTACTCAGCAGGAGTTAATGAAGCTCCAGGTGATGTAGACCCACATTTCAGGATGTTGGTTTGCTCTGGGAAAAGCACTGCAGCTCTGACTTTGTCAGTGCTTTTCTTCCCCCACCCCCTGCATGTTACATCCTTGCAAAGCCTCATGCAGACATGCTTGTGCTCATTTGAAGCTAGCAACACTGATTGAGTTCTGCAAGTAAAAAAATCAATATGAAACAGGCTGAGATCGATTTGAAAGTGTCCCTGCAAGAAAAGACACCCTAATTTAATTGACTTTAAGAACAGCACTTTTAGTTAAGGTCCTTGTGTAAATCAAAAATCTAGTGAGCAAAATCACAAAGAATTAGGCAACCAAGTTCTCCATACCTTACTCATAAATTCTCTACAAAGGTAAGGAAAACCAGGTGGATATTAAAGCCTGTACTATTAGAACCTGCTATAAATGTACAGCGGACACATTCCAAAGCCTTGGAGAGTGGGGGGAAGGTGTGCCTGTGTGACAGGCAATGTGCCTGCGCAGCTGCAGCTGCTTGGCTGGCACAGGTGCACAGGCTTGGGCACATGGTCCTTACAGGATGTGCCATCAGTGCAAATGTTAGGGAGCTTCCAGCAGCAAATCTGGGGTTGTTGCAGTGGAAGGGAGAGAAAGTAGAGTGATACAAGGGTATTGACTGACCCGGGGAGGAAGGGAGGCTGTGGAGAGGCCATTAAGAGAGTTTGGGTGAGGGAGGGTTGGATAGAGGCTGGTGAAATTCAGGGAAGCTGAGAGCAAGCAAGGCAGAGTGTAATGTTGAGTGTGACTTTGGGAAGCGCATAGGGACCACCGCCATTTTCTCTTGTTCCCAGTACAAATTAAGACACTAAGAAATAAATGCACATGGGTTTGAACCTATTCATCCCCTTCTGAATGACAGAGATCATAGCTCTAAGATCCACATTCTCTGAACCTGTGAGCGACTAAAATAATCAGTTCGAAAAAAAAATATATATGCAACCACTAAGAACTGGGTTTTTCAGAAAGCATGTACAGTGCAATGTTTCCCTATGTTGATATCATATGTAGAATAATATCTCTCTGGCACTGGATAACTGCTGGAGAGTTTAGATATTTTGAAGCCAAACTTACTTGCCAATTTCAAGTTTTTATTTTTTATTTTATTCATGTTGTATGACCAGGACAAAAATGATTCACTTTTATTGTATCTTATTTCCTGACCTGGCACTTGATAATACTTTGTTCTAAGTCTTTCTAAGATCAAACACTAAACAGGCATTTGAAAAGAAGTGTTTGTGTTTGTATGTTCAGTGAGATGAACAGGATGGAGAAACAAAAAGAGAATGGACATGGTAATCTTCCAAATGCTATTTCATGCATAGAGAACTTGAGTTTCCACCAGTTTTGTTTTCTCTTGAGGTTAAGGTGGAGATAAGGCTCAAAATACTTAAAATAGCCCTCTCAGTTCAGTAATAACTCTTTTCCTTTTTCTTAAACTAATTTCTAATGATAAGAAGTATTTTTCTGAAAACATATTAATTAATTTTGACTTAAAAGCCTTTCTTTTTTTTTCCCCAAAGGCATTGCCAATGCATTAAGCACTTTGTTTAGTAACCTTAGATGCACATCCATAAATCAAATTCTTACACTGCTCAAGATCTGTGTAAAATAGGGTCATGAGTAAATCTGGAATTCATTAGATATGAACATATGTTCTATCTGTCGTAATGTTCTGTACTTCCCCATGTTCAGGTTTCTGCTTATTAGCTTTTCTTCAGAATTTACTGTTAAGAATAAAACATGATAAGGCATATAGCTGGAGATGGTTAGAGCTGCCTAGAAACTAGAATTTCTATTTCCTAGGAATTTTCAAGATGAAAAATGAAAAAGAGTTCTATTTAAAAAGAGGGCATGTTCTTGTGCACTCTCTGAGCCCCATTAAAAAACCCAACCAAGCAAACAAAACAAAGGCATAAAGAAAAGAAGGCTTTACATTCGAAAAGTCAAACACTATTTTACTTCTGCCTTTTCAAGGAGTTCTTAAGAACAACACGAACAGTGGCGCTTCAGTGATCACAAAGCCAGGGAGGTCCGAGGTCTGGAAAGCAACATCCCAGAATGGGGAGCCCGGCCAGCAGACTCCAAGGCTGGCAGTTCCCTCTCAGCCTTCTGGGTGGATTGCTGCAGAGCCAGATATCTTGCTATCACTGGCAACCTGCCTACCACCCCATCCTTCAGCTGTCCAGTTCTGGTGGTGTTTTCTTACCTGCTGAGTTTCTGAGCCGGGGGAGGGAGGAAAATATGTTCTGTTCTCACAAGTCCCAGGACTTCGAGCATTCCATTCCAAAATTTCCTGAGGAGTGAAGCCAGATATAGGCATGAGCACCTACTCAGAGAGAAATAACAGTCTGAATACTGAAACCATTCTACGAATGTATTTCAAAGAAACTACTTTGTAAAGGACAGCAAAGTGTAAACCGTGTGAGTGACTCAAGCCAAACAGACAAAACCACTGACACATGAGACTCCAACAATGGCAGGGAGAAGCGCAGAGGAAAACAGCAGCTTTTCCA
Organism: Daphoenositta chrysoptera; assembly: GCA_013397915.1. NCBI lineage: Eukaryota > Metazoa > Chordata > Aves > Passeriformes > Daphoenositta > Daphoenositta chrysoptera. Next base: position 207,855 of record VZRO01007812.1, on the reverse strand, counting down.
CCAGTGAATGAGACCATGCAGTGGGGTACTGTTGTGTCTCTGCAACACGATGCCACTCCCTGGCTTCCTGCAGGTTACTGCTCAACCCCCGAGGCAGAGGAGGATGAGGATCATTGCTGTGGCCCAGACTGCCTATCCCTGGCTCAGCTTTCTCTCTGTTATGAGAAGCTGGCAGTTCTTTGCCCATATCTCTCACCCAAAGAGAGCCAGTTATTTTTTGTCAGTCCCAATCGTCTTACTTCACTTTTTACTTTGTGAATGTGATTTGACCCAGAAAAACATAATAAATGTGCAGTTGCTTCTTTTATCAGACTTGTTAGCTCTCTCACACTGCTCCATCCCTACTCGAACCACAGTGAAACAGCTTTTTCTTAAAAGGTGCTGAATAGCATGATGGGAGACAAAACAAAAATACATTGTGGGGAACAAATTAGCTTTATTACCAGTTTTTCTCCCTGGGACATTTAAAAATGAGTTAAAGTTTTTATTTTTTCATAGAAGGAAGAGCCTGGCACCTTTCAGTTTGCTAGCAGGCTGGGAAGATATCTAGGTGTTTTGAAAAACGCAGTGGTGACCGATTGCAGAAACGACTAACTTGGGCAACATCTGTTCATTTCTTCTGACATGGCATTTCATACAAAAAACAAAGTCAGACACTTACTCCCCATTTGCTGTGGATAAATAACTCCTTTCCAGCACAAAGGGCAGTTAAGTTTATAAAAGATGAAACTTGCATACTATGTAATTGTCTTTTGCCTCTCCTTTAGACCTCATTAATGACTTGAATCAGTTTGCAGTTACCATTCCTTCCTGTTTACACATGTAATCTGCAAGGCAAAAAGAGACATTGAAACTGTCTGCATTAGCTGAATTCCCTCTTCAAACACATCCTGCCTTTTCTGAGGTGCATCACCTATCAGTGAAGAGTTTTACATCTCAATGCTGTGTGGGAATAAAAAAGGTAAAAAGATAATTCAAGCAAAGCTCAACAAACAAAGCTCTAATGAAAAAAAAGTGAGACTGACAATAAAAGTTGTCAGAAACCTGTTGTGGTTTTTTTTCTGTGATTGTTTACAAAGAGAAGAAGGCCTCTTTGTAAAAACATTCCCACAAATTGAAAATGCCCTTTCAAAGGGCATGGTTTAAATGTTGCTCAGCATCAGCAGGCTGTGAGCACCAGACCCGTTTAGATGTGCCCTTGCTGCTGAAAGCCAGGTTTCCCAGGCAGTGGTTCTGCCGTGAGGCGCCCTGAGGCCTGCGGCAGGACAGGCCGTCAGCACGTTTCTGTGGCTCTGCGCAGAGGCTGCTGACTGTGCCAATTGTTTGCTAATCTCTCGGCTGAGTTGCCATTTGTTGAGCACAGCGTTTTTAGGAGTGGTCCAAGATGACCACACTTTTTTGTTATCTTTAGCTAGTCCCTCAGGCTGATCTCAGGGTTTGAAGCGCTTCGTCATCTGGTGTCGCGCTGTCAGAGCCGCACGTATTTTAGCTTATCTGATCAGTTCATTTGAACTTTACCATCTTTTGCTGAAAACTTCACTTTTTTTCCCTGCACACAGGTGTGCCATAATCTGGTGGAAAAAGCCATAATAGAAGTTATGAAACCATAATTGGATCAAAGTGTTTTCAGGATTAAAGAACGTGGTAAAGAACATTCTAGTCCCCCAGGACAGCATACCTCTGGTTAGCAAGGAAATATCTACCTTGGTAAAGGTAGCATATTGAGAACTGCTGAAAAGGGGAGGATGCAAACTTGGGATGAAGCCAGCGCAAGAATGAGTTAATGCTGTGACTGATGTGTCATTGGTGTGTAACCAGCTGTACACCACAAGCCTTGCCAAAAGTCTGCCAGTAGAAGGAATGCCTGTACTGAAAGTACAGCAGTAATAAAAGGAAGAAAGAATGTCGTGTAGGTGACTAGCCATGCAGGACAAAAATGCCTGCTGCTGCCTGAATGGACTGGAGTCTGCAGTTAATGTTAGCAGGATAACACTAAAGGTCACATATGCACTTTTTTGAAAGGGAGAGCACTCTTTGCTCTCATTTTTCTTTTAAGTGAGTGAGTGAAAAGACCAACCAGGTCTCTTTATGTCTCTGCAAGACAAAAAA
>VZRO01007812.1:164435-205726 GCA_013397915.1 Daphoenositta chrysoptera | reverse complement strand
AAAAAAAAAAAAAAAGCATGACATGAACTCATGCTACAGATTTTAATTATTTTTCTTTGTGCTTGGAGTGGTCCAACTGTGATTTTCTCACCAGTGGGAATGATACTGGCTTGTGGACTCCTGGCATAAAGCAAAGCATTAGAAATGGAGTAGATCTAGTAGGCTTATAGAACTGTCCCAGGACTCTTCTGCTTTGCATATTTTTCCTAGTTTGTTCATATGGATTCTTCTTTCAAGACCATTATGGATTGTCTAAGATTGATTACGAAACAGTTCTTAAGAAGAACTATCCAAATAGTCTCTTTTGCTTATTAGTTGCCATGTCAAGAATATCTCTGGGGGAAAAAAAGAAAAAAGAAGTAATTCCAGCATAAAATTGAGTGTGAGAGGAATTGAGTTGAGTGTTTTGACAATTTTCTCTTGCTGTGATAGTCAAGCTTATTTTGACTGGCACAACTTTTAGCATATTAGTAGCAAATGTGAATTGCTTTGTGAAATGGAAATGCAATCAAGTTCACCCATTATTGCAGTCTTACATTCTAATTCAATGCATTCCTTGGATTTTGTTTATATAGTACTTTTGGCTAAAATAAGGAGTGTATTCTTTTATATTTATAAGTATCATGGGGAGGCAGGCAAGTTAAATTATCAAGTTAAAAATACACTACTAAGACTCTTAAAAGTGACTATAAAATCTATAAAATTATGTAGCTAAGTTTCTTTTTTTTTTTCTTTTTCAGTTTCACACACTCCACAACTCTTGTATTTTTAAACCCTGGCAACCAAAAGGCTGAAATTCAGGCTGCCACATTTTCAGCACTTTTTTTCTTTAATATTTTCAGCACTCTGTGTAGCTCTTCTCCATCTCTGATTTCTGGCTCCAACATCAGCCACAGAAAACAATGCTTCTTCCCCTCATCTCTTGAACATCTCTTCACAACCACACAATTTTTGGTAGAGAATATTTGAACAGCAGACAAATCATCTGGGATACTTTTATGGAGTTTGTGAGGATGCAAACTGTGAATTAGTTTTTTCTGCTGCTGCTCTGCTTCTAACTCATTGGGATTCATCTGGTCAAATTAGGCTTCCTCCTGAACTTGTGTGAGCATCTATTTAGCCATTTTTGACTTTGCTGACCTTTGCAAATTTCAACTGTCTATTGAGATATCTAAAATTAGATGCTAAATGTCTCTAGGTACACAGATCATCTCTCCTGCATATCCATAGTGCAGATATCTGTGTTTTTATGAGCTTTGAATGCTCTGCTTTTTGGACACCTAAATTTTATATACACTGTTCTAAAACCCCAGCATCCAGCTCTTCTGAAGCAGTCTTCTTCATCAATGAGAAGCAAATTAGTGATACTATTTGTGTTTGTCCCAGCACAAATGGAAGGCCCAGGAAGAGCATAACAGTACACATTATTTAGTATAAGATGAGGCAGGTAGGGATTGTTGAGGGGCAGCAGATAGACTTAGCTGGTATTGATAACTAGAATAAAGAGTTTAAAGAGGCTTCAGAGGGTTTGAGTGCTTTAAGGAAGTGATTATTAAACTTGGGTTTGGGCAGAATCTGAACTAGGGAGGGGAAATGAATGGATAAGTTCTGGAGAGGCCTGAGACAGGACCTGAAAGAAAACTGAATATTTATATCGAGGCATGTGATGACAAGAGGTTGTATACAGAAGAAAAGACTTAGGAGGAGATGATATTTTGAGGCCTTCCTCCACTTCAGCTTCTCAGGCTTCACAGGTAAGGCTGTTGAGGCTGAACATTGACACTATAACTCTGGTCCACAGCAGAACATGGATTTACTGAACACTTGGACTGTGGCGATGGATGGGAGGGCAATATAAGGAAATGGAGAGGAAATGCAATGAAGATGACAAGTGGGGTACAGTACTGAGAAGGTGAAAAAAATATTCTCCCGATGAACTCAGTTTTTAACATGTTTCTGAGGATACCAACATACCTAACTGGTGATACATGTTTCCTGGGCCTTTCTCCTTAGGCTGTTTCAGGAATTTAGAGATCATTTGGAGTGTTGTCACAGGGTCTCAATGTTTTATCCTGCTCCTTCCTGTTCTATTCCATCAGGAAAAGTCTACCTCCATGTCTTAGGTATGCCGGTCTTTCCAAGGACAAACAGAGCACACAGACTATATTATGTCCAAAAATGATCCCACTGTCCACAGCAGATTTTTGTCACATGAAATGCAGGTGGATTGCTGGACTCCAGCGCCTGACTGTTTCAGCTACAGCCTAACCTCTTACAGATGAGTCCTAGTCTTTGAGTCCTATTTGAAGATACAATTTGAATGCCTGTTTTCAGCTTACCACTTAGATTAATTTAGGTGGTTTCACTGTCTAATGATGTTCAGTCTGAAAACAAAGCTAAGTGATGCATGACTAACAGTTTTTTCCAATTGTGGTCTCTATACTACATTAGCTATGTTTGGCTAAATAGACTGCATTGTTCAAAACCCAAAAATCTTTCTTACGGTTTCTTAAACAATTTATGGTGTCAAAATGTTTCCATTTAAAAAAAGAAATCACCAAACAAAGGGACCTGCTAATAGAGTTGCTGACGCTTCTCAATTTTTGCTAACAGCAAGGATCCACTTTTTGGAACTTCACTCAAAGAAGGAATACAAATATTTTATTTACACAGCTCATTATTTATATCTGGTGTCATGGGTGTCTTTTCATTTCTCTATTGGCTTCTGAATCTCTTCAAAGAGAACTGCAGCTGTAAGCAGATGCTATTCCTTGATCCTGGCAGAAAACCATTCTTCAAGACTAGAGTCCTACAGGGCAGTTTGATAAAGCAGACTGTTAGCATCAATTCCGCATTGAAAGATTCATCCTGCTGTCTTATCCTCTTATTTTTAGTCTTTTATAAAACCTCATTTCCAAGTCGCAGGAATGTCTTTGACATCAAGCCGAGCTTCAGCAGACTTTCTGAAGCAGTCAATTCGGCTCATTTACTGCCAAAGAAAGAGGCCTCTTAGAATTGCAGTTCAGTCTTCCCAAGATCTCAATGCCCTCTGAAATAACTCCACTCCACTAATGAGAGAAGGATGGCTGCAACCCTGGACATCTCAGCTGCCTAAGGGGAGGCCTACATTAGTGTCCTTCTAATCAGAACTGCATTTTAAGCCAACGGTCTCTAACGTGCCTATTATCTATGCTTTGGTTCATGAGCTGTGTCAGAGCCCATGAACTAGATTTCATGCTGTTTATACCAAGCTGGAAGATGTTCTCCAGAACCGCATGTAATGTGCATCAGTTGCTGATATTTTTTTGGTCCATGGGACCAGAGTACAGCCAAACAGAAATACACTCCTGTGTGTAGTATGGACAGCAGGCACTCTTGCCCTGAATATTTTGTTTCACATATCTGCTTGTGTTGTACTGCACTATCTATATAGCCTAAAAGACACCCAGGAGGGTGCCAGGGCCGTCATGTGAGTGTACGCTCCACAGACACCTAAGACTGAATTTATATTGAAATATAAATATGCTTTGCAGCATGCTTGGCCACAAGGTAGAGATCCATGTCCCCGTTTCACTCTGTGGAGACACCAGGCTGTGCAATGCTCAGATGCTTTTCCTTTGGACACTCAAGTAGAAGGGATGTGAATGTTACCAATGGGTCTCCAGAACTGAGTGCTTCAGGTGAACACTGGAAGCCCTTTCTGTGGTTTTATACCTCTAGGGAGAAATGACAGGAAATATTTTGTACTTTTAAGTAAAAAAAAGAAATAAATCTTATGATGAATTCAATGAAGGTGGATTTTAAAGTTCTGGATGGAACTCCTTATGTGCATATGAGGAAAAATAAAAATTAAGTATAATATATGCTAATTTATCTGTATGTAAATTCCAAACATCTTACAGAGAGACAGAATCCTTTGAGCGAGGCTGAAACTGAAACTGGGAATATTTTTTTCAACTATAAATTGAGTAAACTAGCTTAGTATTTTGGCCTTTGAGTACTGGGTTTCCTTGAACAGGAATCTGAACACCGGGAATCCCCTCACATTCCCTCTACTGTCTCCCTTGCAGAAGGGAGTACATAGTAGAAGACAGAAGCAATGGGGAAAAAACCACAGGGAGGTGAAGACACTGCCCAAACATTTGTTTTGAAACACCTTACAGTTTAGTCTATTTCATTCAAATCTCAGAAGCTACGGCTCCCACAACAAAATAAACAAAAAAAAAATTGACTTTGGCTAAAGACCACCATGGATCTGGTTGTTTTACCAAACGGTTTTGACCTAAAACGTGTGAAATCAACCTTTGTCTTGTGAACACGGTTTGATTTTCTTAAAGATCAGCTTGTTCAACTGCTTCATGTCTTGCCATGTTGATTAATTTAATATTTTAAGAGCAGGCACCAGGGGAAATGATGAGCCTGCTAGTTCAGTAACAGGTAAGCTCATCTTGTCACAGTGGCTATTTGGTTGCTTCCATTTTTCACTCACCGTGCTATTCACTGCTGACCTCTGATGTGTTTGAAATTTATGCTGAATGTCTGCAAGACCTACCTTCCCTGTCTATCAAAATTTCATCTAAATGCTCTATGATTTCCAGCAAAAAGATTACTCTCTCTCTTTTCCATAAATAAAAGTGGAGGTGCCAAAAGCATTCTGTAAAACATTACTGGAGAACATTCAGGATTTCAAAGATGCCTGAAACATTTCAGTCCACCATCTGGTGACATGCTGAGGAGAGATAGCAGAAGAGTCCAGTTAGGGGAGGGGGTCAACATGTGGCATGGTTTATCACTAGTACTCCCTTTTGGGAGCACAGTGATCAAATAGAAGAGCTGGATCTGTAATTTCAGATTTAAAATGGAGCTCATGCATTACCCTAGTTTAGATCCAGACTAGCTTAAATTCCAATCCTCCTCTTGAATAAAATGAACTCTTATGAGCACCCTCCAGACCAGGAGCAGAAAGCATCAGTTATCAATAAAAAACAGTGCAGGGCTGTAAAGATAACACAGGTCCATACTCCTTCCAGAGCATTTTGTGTAGAGAAATTTGTTTCTCCTCTGCTAGTAATAGCTTTAGCATCCAAAAGGATATTCGATTTAAAGAGGCATTTAGTGTAATTTTCAAATGCTGCTGTTTTTTCATTAATGAGCTCTGGTCCCTGAGAATAGTAGAAAACTGTGAGAAAAGAGTCATCAAGTAGCAAATAGCCTGAGATCTCTAGTGTTAGTATGCTAGTGTGGGTATTCTGGTCATCACTATGTCAGGACTTTCACCCAGCAATACAGTTTTACAATTCAGATTTAAATCTAGAAAGACTGAGCTGAGTGTTATAAACTGAGTAAAAAAGTGTTTGGGAGATTTGAACATAGTCCCACCCTATTCCATACTTGAGAGACAATTGCTTACACCTCAAAAATAGTGGAAAGAAGGAAGAAAACTACACCTGGCTGACTTATGGGAATTTAGCCTGAAAAGCTGTTTCGCTGTCTGAGACTTAGATCATGTCAGATATAAATGTACAGCAGCTACAGACGGCAGTGGGATTCACATGGATGAAGCAAATGCTATTGCACATACTAAAAGCATTCCATTCCTCCATTCAAACGGGGGCAAAAAGGATACATCAAATAAAAATTTCCTTATTCAGACCTCTTGAAAAGTCAACATCACTAACTTAAGAAACAGAGTATGAAGAGTAGAACTCCATCCGTCCATTGGTGTCAGAAGGACTGTGTGACCTCTGTCAGATTCACTTGCATGGAGCAGGTAAGTGCAAAGTACAGTCATAATGCAATTAGACCCATTGGATCCCAGAAGACTCAATCCATGAAGGGCCATTAAGAACAAAGCTGCTCTGACTCAAGAAATCTCTAAAGAGCATGCTGTGAAAAGATTGGTTAGGGAAAAGGAAACACCATGATACTTAGGTTTTACTTTTCCCTGTGAATTGTATATTGACAAAATCAGAGAATGAACTAAACCAGGTGGCCCTTTCTGTCTGACCAAATACTGACAAATGTTTCTGGGTCCTTAGGAAAATGTCCATAGGGAGCTGATTATCATTTCATTCACCTGATCAGTTTCCTCTAAATGATATGTAGTTGTCTGCACTAAGGAGAGGCGTTCTGTTTGGGGTTAAAATCTGGATTTTATTGTCACTGGAAGAACATAAGTTTAATAGCATTTCACCTCAGGTGAAAAGTTTGCCTGTTTGGACCTTTGTATTCATCTGGTGCTGGTTTTAGTATTCTGAAAATGCTCTGAAGCAACTGTTTCCTCTTGGCAAGGTGACATGGTTGATCCGAACAAATTACTGCAGCAGCGAGGGGTTAGCCATGCTAAATATCTTGCCCAAAAGAATGTGTGGAGATATTTACAGATTCAGCCTTGCTCTTGGTACTCGGAAACTCCCATTACAGTGCATTTGGGAAAGGGAAGGAGGGACATAAAAATCTTCATGATAGATCACATTTTGCCAGTAGTTTATTTATTGTACTTCACTGTCTGGAATTCTCCATTATTTAAATAACCTTTCCTGCTGAAGCTAGTTTTGTACCATTCAGTGCTATGGAAATTATGTATTCTTTTCCAAAAGATCGAAAACCTCCTCCCAGTTTCCAAGCTTGCTGTAGGCACTTAGGTCAGCTCTGCCAGAACAGAGTACATTTGTCTGCATATTGCTAGAAGTGTTTCTCAGTGGTGCGTGAATGTACTCTTGTGCACTGCGTAGTTTTGGATAATAGCTCCTTTCCCATGCAGCTGGCCATGGAACAGTGTGCTGCGGCTGTGCTCCCGCAGGGAGACATAAAAGGCTGGAGTGTCTGCAGCTCCTCATCAGCCATAATAATTTTATATGTATTTATTATAATTTATTTTTTATTATAATTACATATTTAGTGCAATTTAGTTCAAATTACCTTCTTTTTCCTCCTTTTTAGCGACTGCTTAGAACCTAGGTGACATGTCAATGTTGCACAAAGCAACCCTTGTGCTTCTTGTGCTGATTTTATCTGGGGAGACACACCAGGGATCACTGCATCACACATTAGCTGCAGGAGCCTTTAAATGATGGATTTTCTTTAAGGAAAAATAATTACACTCAAGGCTCACTAAACTGTTAGTCAAGATTTTCCTTTGTAAGAAATCATTCCATCATTAGACCAAATAAACAAGATGGGTGAAAACCAAAACCACTGTTGTTGGTTCTGTGCTGAAGAACAGAAACAAACCTCTCCGCAAAGACATCCCATCACAAGTATGCCTTTGAGTCCTTTGACTAAATTGAAAGCACTTCAAGCTATTTACAAAGCAGGAGATTCCTCTCGTTGTTTATCTGTGGTGTGCCTCCCTGGTGCGTTCTGCCTAAGCATGAATGCGTCTGTTCATTTCATTTCTAGCTTGCATCCACAGCAGTCCCAGCAGAGTGGCTGGAAGAACTACTGTGAGCAGCCAAATCTGGAACTGTTTGGATTTATTGTCTTTTCTGGGCATATGGATGTTGGTGTCCAATAGAGGGATTATGGCTGATTAATTTGCTCCAGGTTGTGCAGACTCTGGAGGATTCAGCTGGAGCCATTGCTTGCTTGCCTGCTCCCTCCAGTAATCTCTGACTTCTCATTGTCTCAGTCCCTGGGTCCTGTTCAGCTCAGCTACGGGCAGGACCTGGTGTGGGCAGCTGAGATGGTCTGAGAGGGGGCAGAAAGTGGCAGGGCTGTGGAGGAGTGCCCTGGGTACATCTTGTCATCACGGCTGGAGATTTCAGTGTGCCCAGTGGGGCAGCACGGAGATCTGGGGCCTGCCTATGGGCACAGTGGATCAGGACACCCAACTCCTTCTCTCTGCCATTTTCCACTTTGTCATGCTGGTGTATGAACAAAACCTAATGAAAATCCATTCTGAAGGACACATGAACATTAGGAATGTACAAATGAAAACCTGAATGAAGGTACTGACTCCAGTGTAACATTTGTATGCAAATATAAGTAAAATATTGTACACCTGTGCTGGATGAATTACATCCACTTTGTGAGCCCCAGCTCTCTTTACAAAATGTTAATCATGTCTCAGGGACTGCTAAAATTAAAACTTGACTGGTTTTCAATTATTTGGTTTTGACTTTCAAATCTCTTGTGCCTCATGTATTTTCCATTAATATTGTAGACAATAAAAATTTACAGGATGGAACACTTATAAACTGAAGAAACTCAGTATGGAATACACAGATATTAAATAAAAATAAATTTTAAATTGTTCCAAACACAGTGCAATTCATGCTTCATTAGTGAACAATGTGTCCAACAAGACTGGAAACAGAAACTAAACTTCGTGAGTTTGTATAATCGTCGCCTAGTCCTGAATTGTCTAAGTGACATGCAAAGGTATTGAAAAGACCAATTCAAGAGCAGCTCATAAAACAAAAGGATAAAGTGAACGTTTGTATATTATGAGTTATTGGTTCAGTTCCTCTCGTCAAGATTTAAAATTAACTTTAAAAAAAATTAAATCCTACCGAAGACTATAAAGCAAATGGTACAAAGCCATCCAAGCACAATCTTTAGTTTCTGATGCACAGATTCTTTCAAATATATGTACCTTTTAGATTTTAAAAACATTCAGGATTTGTCTTTTGGGACTGAGTTTTATTTCCCAGGGTGAATTTGATTTCCCAGGGTGACAACACTTTTGCAAATACATAGGCTGTTGTCTTACAGAGAGTTGAATCATATGTAACGTAATAACCACAGGGATTTGACCTGATTTTTTTCTTTACAAAGTTGGAATTGTTATTTCAAACAGGGAAAAGAATCACTTCAGGCTTCACTTCTGCATTGTGGAAGTGGGGTTATTTTCCAGTGCAGTTCCTGTGGAAGGAAAAAATATTATCCCAGTCTCCATCCAGTTAACATCCCCTTCCTTGGTCAGCACAGACCACTTTTGAGATCTTTCGGTGACAGTGCCATATTTCAGTCACCCAGAGGAAGAAGGAAAGTACTATTCATGCTGGACAAAGCTGCACAGCTGTGTGATGGGTGGTGGCACACAGTGGGTCCTGGTTTCTTCAATGATGCACAGACAGCTTCAGTCCTGTCATGCTAGGTTCATTGCCCACAGACAAGAGTTTACCCTGTAAAAGGATCTTGGGTCTGTCCAGGTTTCTGGATGTTTGAAATCTCAGACGGATATCCAGGCTTGGCTCAGGGGTAAGAAAAAAATTAACTGTTCCAAAGGAAAAAGTACCTACTGAAGGAAGCTTGGTCCAGATGAGGGTCCATTTCACCTCACTGAATATGTAGGACTGTGCAGCAAAAGAATGTGCTCAGTGGTAGATCCAATGGCTTTTAGCTTGTCAAAGGTACTGTGCAAGTGCAATCCCTTTTGTGATGGGTTGTGGTGCTGGGCTCTGCACTGGTGTGGGCACTGTCCATGCCTATTTCAGGCGGGAAGCAAGTCTGAGTTTAGTGAGGGTTATCATACTCCAGTGGAGACAGACCATTCTGTCCCCAAGCTAAGATGCACCTGCAAGTGTGAGACCTTTACCCAGAGCACGTACCTCTTTTAGGAATTATAACTGCACTCAGCACTTTTGCAATGATGCAGGACTGTTCATTTTTCCTCACGTGAATGACATAGGCTTATTTAGTGTTCCTGACATTCATTTGATACAAATCATTATGCTCAAAAAGCAGCCTGGACCGGCCAGCTCTTCCTGATTAATTCTGTTGCATGATCTCATTAGAGCTGTGGGGTTTGAATAGCTCTATATATTATTGCATCCCAGCATAACAAGGAAGGAATGGCAGTGGGTTTTTTGCAAAACAATGAAACTATGATTACATTTAATGTAAACATGTAGGAATATATTCACAGATGTCTCTTCCAGTCATCAGAGAAGGTGCTCCTGCAGATAGATCCCATGTATTTTCTTTATCTTCTGTAGGGTCAGTCCAAGGGTATTATCTAGTCTGAAGCAATATTTTTCGACTATTCCCTCTGCAGCCCATATAAGGTTGTTAGCACCAAGGCTAATTTGGGATGGCTTTTGAATATTAATTACAGGTACCAAATTTTTCCAGCTGCTATTTTTTGTTCTAAGTTTCAACAGCAAAAATTCATGGGAACAACCAATTTCACTTGATTTAAAGTTTTGGTGACTTCTAGGAAAGGAAGTAGAAACGACATGTTGTCCAGTTTGGGAAATGGGCTAATTAAAAAACCACGTGTGAGTTTACAGTGGGGAATAGTCAAACCCAAATTCTGTCCTTGAAATTCAAAATTTCCATCTGGAAAGTATAACGTTTATCTCCTAGGAATGTCCTTTCGTAGTCTGACCTTAAAGTGCTGTGCGCTGTCTTCTGTGCACTGCGCAGAGATACCAAAGTAATAAAACCCAGCAGGGTGACTTCAAACATACATATGATGCCACTGGAACCTATAATTCATCTTATCCTAAGGTGCACTTTTAAAGATAACTGAAAAGGTGCTTACGAAACTGCACAGGAACTCATCCTGTTCAGGGGTGGGTGCACACCATGTGTGGAGGGACACGTGCACCTCACAGCAGCAGGAGATCGCGGCAGCAGCAGCAGCAATAAGCTGGCACTTGGCAGCTAACGGAAAAGTAAACTAAGTCAGGAATTAGGTCCAGAATGCAAACACAGAAAGAATTTCACATACTGTGCCATCAGCCTGCAAGTTTCCAGAAGCTCTTCCAACCCCATACTATCTTTCCTCTCTGTTCTTTCTCAGTTCCCATCCCTCCTTCGGTGTTGATGCTCAGAGACAACTTTGTCATTTCATTTGACTATACCAGTCATTAAAAATGAAGAAAATTAATAGAAAATATACATTAGAAATCAGCAGGGATAAATCCCATATGCCTCATTGCATAGTACTGTACAAAATGTACTCCTGTATGTACAGTAACACGCTCCATTAAGCCAGAAGGAAAACTCTTTACAAACTTTGGCATAACAAAACTATCTGTATATTGAAAACAAGCCCTTATTTATTAAGACCCCCAAATCCCAACATCCATTTAAAAACTGGGCCTCTTTCAAAGTGTCTGAGTCATCATGAAGTGCATGATTCATTCAGCAACCCCAGCTCACCACGACTCTCTTAGGAGTAAGAACAAATTCAGTTTTAAGCTTCCTCTGGCAATTTGAAAACCAGTATCTGGCTACCAATCTCTGTTTCTAATCTTAAAGAGAGTTGCATCCTATTGCTGGTTCTGCATTCCTACCCTAAAAATGAACCTTGGTCTTTCTTCTGAATAATTTGGAGTATAATCTCTTTAAATGCCTTTTAAGGAGCCATGAAATTCTATTTTCCAAGTCAGACACAGCTATTTTGAGGACTTGCCTTTCCAAGAGAGGGAATTTCACAAATGTTAGTCCTTTCACAGAGCTAGGAACTGGTGCTGTCCAGCTGTGATCTCCTGGCCCCAGCCTGAAAACATGCTGTTATATAAAAGTTCTGTTAACCAGAGACTCAAAAGATGCCTGCGTCATGGAACATATTTGTTCCAAGAATCCTCACCAAATGCAGGCGTCTAATGAATTTCTTTCTGTGAACATTAGGACTACTTTATTGATTAACCTCTTGTGTCTGTTCAGAAGGAGCAAACAAAGCAGAAGTGCTGGGACGCACATTTCACTCTGTGCTTGGAGGCACATATGGAAGTATTTTCAAGCCAATATTTCAGTGAATATTTGTGCCTTTACAGTTTAACCAGTGCTTTCTGATGACTGCTTGCTTAGAAACCTTGGCCACCCTCCATCTGTATGCATTTCTTTATTCTTATGCTTAGTGGCAGCACTCCGTACCATTTGCATTCAACAGCTAATACTGGGATTTTTGATGTTTTGTTCTTGCTTTCCATTCCATGATGCACTGTATGGTGGTCTTAAAAAATGAACAAACTCCCCTTGATACACACCCAAAGGAAGTGTGTGACTTGTTCTCCAAAATGTCATGTGAGTTATTGTGTTTAAAGTATCAGATAAAAAGCTACAAATTCTTGCTTCTTTTCTTTTGGGAATTTTCCAGATAATTTGCCATTTAAAAAATGAAATATAATTACAAATCATTCACTTTTCTGGGATCACTCATTTCATACAGGTTGCTAAATAATGAGTTGCAGGCTCTACAGATAAAAGCTGAATTTGGTGAGTTTTATATTCAAGGTATTCAAGGCCGACAGTTTGACTCAGAAAACTTTGTTTGCTTTTGCATACATGTAGTTTAATGGGGAGTTTGGGGGTTTTTTTGTTAGGCTTTTTTTTTGTCTGTACAAGAAAATGCAAATATTCTTCTTTTTTCTCAGTTTATTGATTGCTGTGGCTCTCCCAAATGATGCTGAATTATTTAGGAACTGATCTTGCCTTTTTTAATGAAAATAAATTCTAGACATATTATACCACGCATCTGATCTTTAATTTCTTTTAGATAGTCACATCAGAGATAATTAACAGTCTGTGGTCTGAAACCTTGGGAATGCCTGCACTGTTTTTAGGTGGTCTACAAAAGCATAACTAAGCCTGTGTTTGGGAGGCTTAAATTTTCTGAAAAGGAGTCTTCCCCTTGATTAAAAATTGTTAAGAACAAAAAAAACAAAACAAACAAAAAAAAAAGCATTGCAATCACTCATCTACAACAAATATTAACTAATTGCCATGCTTTCATTGTGGAACTAAGTAAATAGTGTATTAGGCATGTTTGTTTATGTGTTGATGGGGTTATTTATAGGAGTAATGGTACTGTCTATAGTCATGTCTTAAGAGAAAACAGTAACAGGAACACATTCAGAAAAATGAACAGCAGTACACAAAGAGGATGAAAGTCAAGAAGTCAGGTTAATTTTCAAAGCATTAGTAAATATTCTTCCTATTGTGGGAGAACCTGAGAGAGAGAGAATTGATTTCAGAAGCATCACTGAAATGAGAGTTCTCTGAATAATTACTCTGAAATTAAATCCTTTTTTCTAACAAATCTGAACTGGAAAGGGAAAACAAAAGACTTTAAATATTCCTTGTATATGTCTCAGAGACATCTGTTTTCTGAATTACCACTATTTTAATTGTTTCACTATTCTTTCAATGAATACTAAATTCTTCACTAAGTTGGTGAATTGATTTGGAGTACTTGTGAAATGAAAGAACCACAAAATTTAAAGTAATGGAAATGGATTTTTAAACTGTTTTAAATACTTTAAGTTGTTGTCTTAAACCCACTTAATGTCAGTGAGCAAAGCTAGAACAAGGATATTTTTACTGAAGAGAAATCCACCTTGGCTTCCTTTGGAGATATGAAAAACACCACTACTAGAGATAAAATTATGATTATGTACACATGCAAATACACACACATATATTCAAATAAAAAATTTAATAAAATAAGGCATTTTTTAAGTAAGAAAACATTCTGTAAGCCCATTTCAAAGGAAAAGAGAGCAAGAATTGGCGTTGTGATCCTGTGGAAGTCTGTCATTCATTTCTATGGAATGAGGATATTGTCCTGCATTTTTTTGAAGGTTGTTTAAGTCTCCATGTAATACAGTTGATGTATCTTTTCACAGGGCTGTCTGCTGCTTGATATGACTTATAACACCACTTAGCATGACTGCAAAGCTAAAACCCATAACTTACAGATGCAACTACAAGAAAATTTCTATGGCAGTGAAACATTTCATTATCAAATCACTACTCCAAAATACACCAGGATGAACCATCTTGGTAGATAGTTATCTACAGGAAGTATATATTGCTTCTTTGTCACTATCTAAAGGATGAGATATTTGATCTTGAGAAATGAGTTAAATGTGCTACTTGCTCATGTTTAAAAAATATACTTTCACTGTGCTGGAAGGCCCTGTCATGCACCAGTGGTAATGTCTCTGGCTCCATCTAGGAGGCATACATCTCTTCAGTGACAGCACAAGCACAGCACTTCATGAAATCAGTAGGACTGCTTGTACACGGATGTTTCAGCTCATTAATGACTGGTAATCAAAATAACATATCTAACAGACTTCACTGTCTAAAACCAAAGCAATTTGCCTTCTTTTAACGCAGTTTTAAAGTAAGTTCCAATCCCACTGCTGCTGAGGCCGACCACTGAGGTATCCTCTCAAGGGACCAGCAAAGTGAGGAGGACACCTGGTTTGACGCTAAGGTTTGAGTGGAACTAAGGTTTTCCTGAAATGAGGATCTGTTACTCATGGATTTCATCGTCTGTGTTCTGTGAAATAGCCTCATGCTAGGCTGAAGGCCAAAACAGCTGCTTGCTTAAATTCCTTGCCTGCTGGAGCACCCCAGGACTGCCTCTCTGGCTTTCCTTAGGCTGGAATCCAAGAGTAAGGGAAATGAGTCCTTAAGCACACAGTCTGAGATGTACCCTG
This sequence comes from Daphoenositta chrysoptera, assembly GCA_013397915.1. NCBI lineage: Eukaryota > Metazoa > Chordata > Aves > Passeriformes > Daphoenositta > Daphoenositta chrysoptera. The sequence continues at coordinate 191,324 of VZRO01007812.1, read as the reverse complement.
AAGGATTTGACTCTTCTTCCTCCAGCTACATCCCACACGCTTGCCAGGGATGACAGCAGCCAGGAGCCTTGACCCTGGTTCCCTCCTAGGGACACGAAGGGCTGATGATATAGCTGGCCTGAGTGCCAGGTGACTCTGCAGGCTGTAAGACTCTTGTGCATGGGGGGGTTTCAAGAAATTCACAGAATGTCTGGGTATGCTCTTGTTGAAGTGATCAGGATGCAAAAAGGATGTCTTGAGCTGTGTCCATTTTGCCAGGGATAATGCACTGCCAGGGATAATGCACTGACCTAATAATGGGCAACAGTAAAATCCTCACTGATCTTCCTGAAACTAGGCTTTCACCTAGAAATCCCTAGAAAAGTATTTTCTGGAGTCTGTTTTCAGACAGTTCAGAGACCTGAATACTTCAACAAACAGAATTTTTTCATGTTAGCATGCCATTCACCAAACCATAATTTGAGGCCCCTCTCCATTTGTGTGTGAGCCACTGGCATGGGTTTTGTCATGTTGTTTTAGATGGGAGACCTGCAAGTTTCAGCGTGTGCTTGTTCACCTACACGGAAATCAGTGGTCATTTCTGGAGGGTGGTTTTCTCCAGTTTGTTTACGGTGGCACAAATATTATATCGGATTAATAGAGTCCATATAAAGCAGTACTTCATGGCATGTATTTGAGGTTTGGCTATAAGAAACATTAGAAATAAATGCAGCTGGGTTTCTTAATACTGAGTTTGTAGGATCCTTCCATGCTAGATACCAAACCATACCAACAGACTCTAAGCACTCACTACAGACTTGAATAAATAATTGCAAACCAGATGTCCAAGTTGCACTACTTCTAAGAAACATTTGGATGCCCTGTTCTCTTTATTTTTGCATTTTCTAAAAGATGACATAATTTCTCCTTTATTGTCATTGTGTAGTTGTAAAAATGAAAGAAAACAAGTTTACAACATGCTGTCTACTTTCCTGTCTGACAGCTGCTTTAGGATACAAACAGGCATTCATTCTTCCCTGCGAGGTGCCAACTTCTTTTACTGCTCCTTTAGCAGCAGCTCTGAATAACCACCTCCTGATGCTGTTTGTGTGACGCTAACTGCCCCCACTGGGAGCTGATTCAGTGGCCCTGCATGCTGTTCTCTCTCTCTCATACAGTGCTGAGAAAAGTATTCACTTAAAGCATTGAAGAAAAGGTGCAGATGGATGCTCTTTGCTCCTTCTTTTCAAAAGAATATATACATATATATATGTATGTATATATATACATATAAATGAATATATCTGGATCTCTGTCTTCACAATGTCTCCACATTCATCCACCACCCACCTCCTTGGTCAGGCAGTGTGAGATGGGAGCTACACGTACTGTATCGTAGATCCGCTGGTGTAATACGACCTTGTGCTTGAGGCTGCTGAGCAGCATCCGTAACAGAAACATTAAATCAGCCCATGCACCCAGCTCTCCCCAAATGAGAATGGCTTGTTCTTTCAAGCATTGACTTCCATGACATCAAAGTACTCATTACCCTGAAAGCTATGCCTGTGAGTTGTAACAAAGGAATTTTTCTTGCTTTTTAAAAGCACACAGGGTTACAGATCATCCACATAGCATCAATAAAAGTGTATGAAATAAGACAACACTGTAGCAATAGTTTTCCTCTTAGTTTGTGAAGGAGCACTAATTAGAGAGGATTTTCAGACATCAGACTGGGAAGTGTTTGCTATGTGAAATAAAGATCCTAAGGATATGAACTGAGTCATAACATCTCTGTGGCCCTGAAATTTGTTTTTCTTAATGGAAACAGTGTAATACAGTTCAGGGAAGGAATCTTGTTGAACTCCCTACACTTGAGGCTGGCAAACAGCAAACATGAGGAGTTATGCAAGCCACAGTTAAAGCTCAAAATGATGCCATGGCTGTGGAATTTGAGAGCCTTATAATTTCCAGTTCAAAATCTTCTCTTTGGAAGAAAAGCCCTTGCAGTAATGAATGAAGACACATTTAACCATAAATATACAAGGGAGCCTTTTGCAAAGATCCAGAAGAAGCTGTAAGGGAAATCAGCTTAAGGAGGCGAGAGAGCAGCCTGTGAGCGCGGCGCCATCCCTGTGAGAGGACCACATCCTGGTGCCGTCATGACGAGCAGCTCCCTGTGCCACTCGTACCTCCCTGATGAGGTGAATGGAACTATTCAGTGAGCAAAAAGCTGATTGGCACAAGCAAGCTGTTGGAAGGACTAAAATTTCATAGCAGCAGGACTGAGAGCTCTATTTTTGGGGATGTACGTGGTATGTGTGACCCTTGTGTTGTCCATTAGGAGTACATTTCACTCCTTCATGGCTGAAGAGCAATCCAGACATACTCATGACTCACTGAAGGCAAAAGTAAAAGAAAAAATAAAATGCAGATGAAGCTGATAATTATGAATCATGCAGTTACTTTAACACTCAGATGTTTTAAAATATTCAGACGGACTATTCATTTTTGTTTAAACTCAAAACTTCATGGCTAGTGTAGCAGACACACTTTAGCAGTGAAAGGCAGTCTTACAAAATAAGATTTGCAAACAGAAAAATATTTTTCATAGCTGAGGACAAGATTTTTTTCCATTATCAGAAATAATCAGATTAGTGGAGAGGCCTTGAGGCTGTCATAGTTTGTAGAGCAGGACATGCCAAGCACTGAGCGCTTGTAAATGGACTTGCTATGGAAGGGTGCTGCTCCAGCTAGAATTTTATGCTAAAGCATTGGCTTGCCTCTCAAAGTAACCATGTCTGTTGCCCCTGGGCTGGACTCTTCAAAGGGTCATATGCTGTTCCTTATGTTTCAGACAATGACTTCCACCCAGGTTGGTGAGATCTAATTTCTCACAGTGTAATGTATAAGGGAAACACACTTTCTTATCCAAAATTTTCAGGTTTATTCCTTAATCTTTGATACACTGAGGTTTCCCAAACAGTGCCAAGTCCAAATACACCTAAGCAAAAACAGAAAATGAAGGGGAGATACTTTTCACAGAATGGTCTATGTTCTGGTACTTATGAATTATTAGAATAATAGAAAAATAGAAACTAGTGCGAAGGAGCTGCCAGACTGCAGGAAAGTGCACAGACAGCATTTATGAAGGCTCAGAGTGATGTCAGACGTTCCCACATTTAATCAGTCGTGTGGACTGTGTCTGCAGTGAATGGGACTCCAGACTACCCTTCTTCAGCCACTCTACTTCACAAAATCACCCATTTAACAGGAAAATAAATTCAATCAAGCTTAGGCTTCCATCAAAAAAGTAACATACCTTTCCATAACAAAGGAAAACTGTTTATTCAGAGGAATTCTTTAAACTAATTTTCAAGGAAAAATGAAAATTTCAACACAAAATTGAATATAAGAAAAAGTTTTCAGCAGTACCTCAATACTCAGAAAAGTACTCAGAAAAGACCCACATATTTTTATAGTCTGAGGTTTCACTAAATATTTTGCTCCAAAAATTTGCAAACATCCTGTCTCTGTTTTTGTGTCACTTACAGACCTTTTTAAACTCAGAAATGTTTACAAGCAAATAAGGTATTGTTGCGTTAAATTAAAAAGTACTCTTTCAATGAAAATAAGTACAAATATCAGTGGACTTAAAGAAAGAACAATTTTAAAAAACAAAAAAGAAATCAACTACAAAACTTTATCACCGCCAAGAAGTTAATTGTCAAAAAAAATAGAGACATTTCTGTCTGAAATTTTAATGAAGAAATTCCAATATTGCTATTCAAAAGCACTTATAAACCCAAAATAGGTGAAAATATTTCCAGCAGGACAAAAGAAATGAATCCAACCCAAAATGAAGCTGATTCTTATCTTGCTGCCTGGCACCCAGAGGAGTGATAAGGCTCTGAGGGCACTCACTGTCCTAGTGAGCATGTGCAGATGAGCTCAAGAGGAAGATGGGAATGATCAGCTTTGTTACCTGACCTGAGAAATGAAGGTAGAAATGCGAGTGGGCAAAGCTGATTACAAGAAACATCAGGTATTTTTATACTTTAGTGATTTGATGACAGAGAATGTTGCATTCACTTTAGGGTTTTTTTTTTCAGGAATGCCAGTTTTTCTTCCTCAGCTTCCATTACCCTTCCTCTCCTTATCCACCTGCAAAAACAGCTCGGAATCTCAGCTCCCATTTCTTCATTTGGGGGACTACCCACAAGTTCAGAAGAGCAGTAATCCAGGTGTTTTTTCCTCCAGTTCCCAGCTACAACTCCACTGACTTGCAGCACGTTGTTCCTTTCAGCTGTCTTGGTTCTGGCCTAACCCCTGTGGTAACTCATGGGAACTGCATTGCCAACCTCCCTCTCTGGAGACGAAGCCCAAGGAGAGGAATGTACCTCCTTGCAGCCCTGTTCCACATCCCCAGAACAGTAGGATGCATCAGACCTGCCTTTGACTGGAGGCACAGTGTGAGAAGAGCATTAAAATTGATTGAATCTTACTCAAAGCAAATTGTATTCACACAACACTGCACATGAAGAATCTCCAAGTGGTTTAGCATCATGAAACAATGAAGTGAAATATTTTGGATCGGAGCTCTTATTCTGTGAAAAGTTTAAATATTTAGACTTTTGGTCTCAGTCTCAAAAATGAAATATTAAAGTCATGCCTACAACTACTATTTTACCAGCTGAGCACAATAAAATGGGAACAATCAACTTTTTTTTCCACTTTTTCTTTCCCCTTTTTCCCTTGTTAATCCTCTAAAAAGTTAGAACAGTGAAGGAAAAAATGAAGGAAATGAAAAATTATTGTTTTGGAGTGGGTAATGAAGGAAACTAATACCTGATATTATTCATTCTGTTTTATTTTATAGCAAAGAAAAGGTCATAAAATGATAAAATGATAGGGGAAAAGCAGAAAAACTGGAAAAATCCAAAGGAAGTTTGCAAATTAAGTCCCTATTGCTCAGGGAACTTATTTTTTGGTTAGCCTTTAAAACAAAAATTCAACCAGCTCAAATGCTATTCTTCTCTGCTAAAACATGTCACTGAAATATTCCCCTAAATTTAGGTACCTCAATAATTTAACTGCTATCCTCTGGGATAAGAGTTGCAAGAAGTAACACTTGCAGGTTTTAATGCATTTCTGAAAATTAGAAAAGATTATACACTAAGGGCATAGTGGTAAGGAACTTTTTAAAATAATGTTGGACTCTGGCTAGCTGCATTTTGAAGCAAGCTGAAGTCAAAGTTTTAAAAAAATCAAAGCACATATACAAAGAGTAACTCTCCTATAAAATGAAGGAAATCTTCAACTTAAGGTTGGGTGTAGCATTGCATCACTTTATTTGTTCATAAACAAGTTGCTTCTTAACACATGCCCATATTCACCAAATACTGTACTTATGTGTACAGAACACATACTCTGTTTCACAGATGAGGTTTCTCACCTCCATACAATCACCTTTCTATTATAATAGCCTGTCTGCATATCCTCCAAAAACAAGGTGCTGAGTTTGTGTCAGTGACCTTTTGAGGGACTGCCTTTCAATTTTGCAGGTATTTAAACTTAACACTTAAACCATGACCATACATGGGAACATATGGATATCTATGTCAAATCATGAAAAAGGACTACCTAGCCTCCAATATCTGGTCTGGGGAATCCTTTCTATTCACCATCCTTCCCTCACAAAGATTAATAGTTGAAACCTGTGAAAAATTACCAGGAGAGCATATTTCTGTCATCTACAGTTTGTGAGATTTCTATCAGCCCTAATGGATTTTCCTTCCATCAGTTTGCCCAAAGTTCTGTCTGAAATGTTTCCCTTTTAACATTTACCAATAACAATGTCCCTTGAAAAAAAGCGGGAGTTTCTTCTTTTTACCATCTTATTTCTCTTGCCCATTTCATCCCTCAAGGAAAAATATGCATTTTGCTGCTATGCACTGTATCAGAGGCTTCTATCATGGAAAGGCAATCCATGTGATAACATTCTGCAGGGACAATAAAGATAAAAGTAGAGATATGAAGTAACTGGTAAGGTCACAGCATTTCCAGCAAACTCATGCAATATAGGCACTTTGTTTTGTTTCCAATCCCACAACTTACTTTTTTTAGTTAGCTTCCTTATTTGGGTTTAATAAAACAACAGAGCTGCACCGATAGGCTAACTTTTCCCCCAGACATTTTTTTGTTTTTTAATGTTTGATTTAGATGATTGTATTTGCCAATGAAAAGGTGTAATTTTTTTCCCTCCCTCTCACTCTTTTTTTTTTTTTTTTTTTTTTTTTTTTTTTTTTTTTTGTGTTTTTTTTTTTTAATGATGCAGTTTATCTTGATGATTTTCAAAGCCAAGATGCACCTGCCACCAGAAGGGTCCAGTTTCAGGAGACTGGTTGAGACAGGCCAATTTCTGCTTCTGAGTAGGTCTTGCTGGCTCCTGAGAGTCCAGCTGACCCCACTCCTGTCTCCCTCTTGCCCCCATCCACAGGCAGCTCCTTGGACACTGCAGTACCAAGCCCTTGAGGTGAGTGTGTCCCTGTCCAGGCTGCCTCCTCCAGGCTCCCAGCCATTCTGGTGTGTGGAGCCAGCTATCTGTGGCCGGCTCTGGCAGGCAGGAATAACTATTTGGCTATTTGTATCCTGTTTGCTCTTCAAGCAGCATTTTCCAAGAAGGATGCTAAGTGGCAACATTGTGCAAGATGCTTGTGGGAGAAGGTTTTTAGAGCAAAGGGACAGCTTCAAAGCTTCAGGTTTTTATGTATCAGCATCTCTTTAAGGACAGGGAAACATCTTCTTCTTCCCTCTTAACCTTATGATAAACCAAAGCGAGGTACATGATTTATGTGAAACTCTGGCTTTATCAGGTTGCATTTCAAAACAGAACAACAGTAGTAGCATTCCAAATAGATTGTGAAAGACGTTCAGGAGATCAGTGCAAAGCAGTCACTGACGTACAAGGGTTAGGTGTGTGTTGAATAAATCCTCCTTGGCAAGGAAATCTTCCTTCCTGTAAACCTGTGGTGTTCTGCAAAATGCTTGCAAATGACACTACGTAAGAGCTTGTGTCAAAGGGAGCTGTTCTGCCTCTGAGATGATATCATATACTTCAGCTCAACTATTACTTGACTAATGTTTCCTGGGTAGTAAATCATTCAGCAACCAGAGAACACTGCTGTCAAAACATCTTTCCTCTTCATATCTCCGTAGAGCTGGTAGCACTTCTATTAGATGTAGTTTCACAACTCTGTAACAAAGCTTTCTGTTTGTGCAGAATATTTCACAGCTGTAACGCTCTTTTTAAAATCTATTTTTGACTGATCTCTCTCACAGTGTTCCATCCATCTTCTTGCTCTGTGACTTCCATGACCTGAATATTGTCAAAAGCAAGGACTTCCATCATGTTTCACGTATTCATTCCTATTGATCTTAGCAGTATTGAGTTTCTACAGCATTTTCTACAGGACTGAACTCATTTTGCATGTCACATCCCGTATTTTTTTTATTCTACAAGAAAGCTGAATAGTGTTTTAAAAAATTTTATCATCAGAGTTGCCAGCTCTGAAATGGAGCACGTTAAAATCACTCACTTGGAGAGACTAACCTGAAAAATGAGGATTCCTGTAAGCATTGAACAAGACTTGAACAGCACAGTAAAATGGAGACTTTTTGAAGCTAATTAAATTGCATAATGATATTTCATCAGGTTTGGTTATTACATTTTTTCCCTTCCCTATTTGGCTTTTTAATATGGTTTAAATGATAGTTTGATCATGTGATGAGAATATTTCCCTTAGTAATACAATGCAGCTGTAAAAGCTGTTTCTTGACTCAAGTAATACTAACACAGTAAAAAATTCAAGGCTTACACCTAAGAATAATATGCAGTTTATAAGAAAAGCATGGTATAATAGCTACTCATTAAACAGAGGAGGAATTTTGAATTTATAAATATTTTTATTGTGGCACTTGTGTACATCCTGTTGTCTGTACCATAAAATAAAGCAATATGAGAATAAATAGTTGCATCTGCTCAACGTGATCCCTGATTAAAGAAAACAGCTGGAAATTACAGGTTAGTGATTGCAAACTGGGGTTTCATTTCTACAACAGTGTTTGTATCTGGCTTCCAACTTGTTTTAAAATAAATGCGAGGACCTTCCACATTCGCATAGACATTCTCATAGACTGCTGTTTTGGACCTGTGTTTTACAAAACTGACACCAATTTTACCTGTGGATAGGTTTATTTATTTACCAATGTTTATTGCTCTTATCCTAATACCTTACACTTGTATATCTTCCCCTAAAAAGTGTTCTGGATTTCAAGATACAGGTGCACGGCTCACTTCCTGTCCAGCTTAATAATTTTCTTTGCACACTTATTATTTGTAGCCAAATTTTTAAAGACTGGTTTTGTCAATTTGCCAGAGATTGCTGAGCAGAATTATCAATTACACAATTAAGTTTCTACTTCACATATTGTTGCTTAATCTCAGTTTCTGATTATTCTGAACCTGCAAGAAGTGCTCACACAGTCTTCTGTTGCTCCGACTACTAAAAGAAGACAAAAAATCACATATGAAAAAAATTCTGTTACTGCTGGCAAAAAACAACAACAAAAAAATTACAAGAATTGTCCAAAGTCCATACGGATTTGAGAAAAAAAAAAAAGAGGATTATTTTGGTATAGGAGACATCCCACAGTACCAAGAGGATTTTTTTCCCATGGCTGAGTTGAATACCATGAAAATAAGCATGTATTTATGGGCCATATGAAAACTCTGAATCTCTTTGTCTTCTCTTATCTGGGTAACACCACAGTCTATAAAAGGAATTTTTCTTAGCACCAGTACTGGCAGCAGTAAGAAAAATGTGGGAATGGAATATATTCTAAAGCTTTCCCATTACTTGTAACCAGTTTTGACTCTTTCCTGACTATGACCATGACTAAAGCCATGAATGTGGCTGACTCTTCCACTTTGAGAAATCAGACGCAGAGAAATTACTAATCTGGCCTTATCTTAGCAAGTTGGTATGAAAGAGGTAGAATGAGGGGTCAGCATTGCCCCGAGTCTCATGCTTTACTCATAGACATGGAGTTCATGAAGAGATCGGTTACTGCAGATGTAAAAAAAGCACAATGGCTGTATTAGATTGTAAAGAACATAACTCCTCATAAAGCTGGGGTTACTTCTAGTTGACTGATAAAACCTGCTTCAGAAATCCCCAGGAAAGAAAACCGGCGTCTCCTACTTTGTATGGCATATCAGTGCTACTGGCAGTGGAAAATGGGTCTGTCCTGGTGACTTAAATTCAACATGAGTGTTGATGTATTGGAGGAGATTCTGCAAGGAGACATGAGTATAATACATGATTAATTAATGTCTTCTGTAGTTTAATCAGTTAATTCTTTGAAAGTGAGTAATTCAAGGAAGAGAAATCTGATAAGAGAAGGAAATATAAAACATAAAGTGGCTGGGAGCTGTAGTGAGAGTAGATATCATATCCCCATTTCTTGTGTTTGAAACTACTTACTGGATGATTTCCTACAAGATACAGCCCTTTCAAATACAAAGGAAGAATTCAAAATTATTCCTTCTTCAGATAAGTCTTACAGTCAGTGTTATGAAGGAGCAGAGCAGCAGTTCAGCTTCTGGTAAAAGGATTTCACTGGGAAGTATGATTTTGTCAGGAGCATCACAGCATTTAAACTCTGAAAGTTCCAGGTCTGACTGGACCCAGCAATTTTGGGATGTCAAGCAGTATTTTGGTTAAAACAAATGGTAGGGAACATTAGGGAACAGAGTGTTAATCTCACCAAGTAGTTGCTGCATCTGCTAGGCACAATTTGCTTTAGAAATTATATTTGATTGCATTTTAAAAATACAATTTTTCAGAAGTTCCATGATTTTTTTTAATCTCTCCTAATTTGGTTAAGTCTAGTTAAAAGTGAGGAAACTATTTCCATCCAGATCAGTCTGCCTGTGACATCTGTTATACTCACTGTGTGCTATTACAACTTCTGTATTTTCTTCTTAGTCTGTGTCTACTGTGTAGTAGTTTTTGATGTTTAAGACTTTGACTATCATAGAATGGGATAAAGGCACAAATGTCTATGAAGGGGAAACCATGTTTTCAGGAATACAGACAATGAAATATAAAATGTCTGCAGTGAATTGGGATGTAAAATGGAACACAGGGAGGGAGAAGTGGAAGGGGGAGAATGTCCCCAGAATAATCTCTCATATAGTCCTTGACAAAATTTCTTACCTGTCATCAGACTATGTGTCTTAAACACTAGGAAAAGAATTCATCTGCTTTTCATGATGTCATACAAATGGAAGACATATTTCAATCCCAATTTTCAAAAGATTAGCATAATTTTCAAATAATACAGTTCAAATAACATAGGAGAGTTTTCCCTGATTTTCCTGTGTAAGGAATTAAATGTACAATACCTTATGGTTTTGGTTTGGCAAGTTTCCCAGTGCCTCACTAGCATTCATGTGGAATGCATTTTATTTGAGCCATGGATTAAGAGGGGTGTAGCTGACAATGCTGTGCACATTTTACAGCAATGTATCTGTTGGAAACTAATCTGAAAATGTTTGAGTTGTCATCAAGCAAATAAAACTTCTGTACCCAGATGAATTGGTCTTCAAATCTTCTCTGAAACTGGAAATTATGTAGATAGAATTTCATTTTTAAAAACAGATTTAGGCATCTGGTAAATTGATTTTCTCATGTATTTTCATTTCATTAAAATTATGTAATTGCATCATACATTACAAGTATTCAGTTTGCTTCATTAAAAGTAATGTAAATATTAAAAGCACCTATTGCTTTTATAAGAAATGTGTCCAGCAGGACTAGAGCAATGATTACCCATGTATTCAGCACTAGTGAGGCCACACCTTGCATCCTGTGTTAAATTCTGGGCCCTCACTACAACATGAATATCGAGGTCATGGAGCGTGTCCAAAGAAGGGCAACAGAGCTGGGGAAGGGTCAGGAGTCTTATGAGGAGAAGCTCAGGGACCTGGGGGTTTTTAGCCTGGAGAAAAGGAGGCTGATCTCTCTCTACAACTTCCTGAAAGGAGGCTGTAACGAAGTAGGGGGCATTTTTTTCTCCAAGTAACAAGTGATAGGAAAAGAAGAAATTGTCTCCAGTTGTGCCAGTGGAGGTTTAGATTGGATGTTAGGAAAAATTTATCCATGAAAAGGGTGGCCAGGCATTGGAATAGGCTGCCCAGGGAAGTGGCGGAGTCACTGTCTCTGGATGTGGCACTTAGAGACATGGTTTGGTGTTGCAATGGTCACCGTTGGGTTAATGGCTGGACTTGGTCATCTTAAAGGTTGTTGCAAAAGGTCTTTTAAAAACTAAATTATTCTGAGTTTCCAAAGTGTTTGACACAATTAGAAGCAAAGAAAAGCAAGAAGAGAGAAGTATGAAAAGAAGTAAAGAAGGATAGAAATTTTCGTTTCATCTTTCTACTGCTTCACTTTCCTCCTTCACTTTTTATACTTTGGCTGGGAGGAAGCAGGACAAAAATCAGGATCATTATCCTGGATGTCAGGAGAGAAGTCTTTGGCATGTTCACAGATCTGTTTGGAGAAATTTCATGGGATATGGTCCTGTAAAGGAGAATGATCCAAAAGAACTAGTTGATTTTTAAAGATCATCTCCTTTCCTCCTGCTCAGGACTCCCATCCCAACCATCAGAAAAATAAAAAAACAGGAGGGAGCAGCAAAAGGAAGATCAGAGAAAATGTGGCCTGGCTAGTGGATGGGGCAGGATACATGGTGGCAAGGACACAGAGAAGGCTGAAGTATTTGATGTTGTTTTTGGCTTGGTCTTAACTGATACACTTCACGCTCAGCAATTGCACATCTATGTGGAAAAGTCTGGAGGAAGTAAGGAAGACTGGTCCTTGGAGAAAGAGGATCATGTTGGGGAACGCTTAGAACTGGACATATATAAAGACTTGGGACCCTATAGAATGCACTCAAGAGAGCTGAGTGACTTGTCTTAAGCCACCAGTGTCAATTATTTCTGAAAAATTTTAAAAAATCAGAGGAGGCACATATTTTAGAAGGTGAAGGAGGATTCAATAAAATACAGGCTGGGCAGCCTCCCTTTGAACCCTGAGAAGAAGATGGGGAAAGTAATCCTAGAAACCATTTCCATGAAAGACAGGAAGGTGACTGCCAGTAGTCCACATGGATTTACAAAAGAGTTTTGGATCCAGTTCTGGGCTTCCCAATGCAAGAGAGATACGGAGCTATTGGAGCACGTCCAGTAAAGCGCTGTGAAGATGATGAAGGAATGAGACATCTCTCATACAAGGGGATGCTGAGAGAGCTGGAACTGTTCAACCCAGGGAAGAGGAGGTGTCTAAAACAAATAAAGTTTCTAGTAAAGGCATTGACTTTAAACAGGTGGCTTGAAAAATCTTTTTAAATTCAAAATCTGAAGTCAGTGAGGAGAAGAAAATTAAATCAATGTTTTAGACGTAATGTTATAAAGCGCAGTTTATAGAGTGTTAAGCTTTTTAGTGATTGTTTTTGCACTGACTACAAGCTTGAGCTATCTCAGCCTCTGGACTGTCTTAAAGTCTTCACAATAAAGCTCATTCAGCTCTCACTAGACCTGTGAGCTTCATCAAATTTGTTTTGCAGTTTGATAGCTAAATTAATATTTAAGGAGCATATCCATTGTCTGTAACTAACGTCCTATGGTGTGCTCTCCAGAACATTTGCTTAGTGCATCAATACTTCTTATAGACTGCACAGCACACCAAATGATCCACATCCAGGTTTTGGTTATTGCAGTGTGAATCTGCCACAATTTCTTCAGAGTATAGTCTCCAATTTCTTCTAGTGTAATGAGGATGAGAGAAGAAGCTGTTAGGGTACATTTCTTTATGTGCATGAAGAAAATAGGATTATATAGGCATAGTTATAGATTGTATGAGAACTGGAATCTGAAAGTTTATCAAATTTGGTCTCTAATAAAATACCCATTATTTTGATATGACTGGAAAGTTAGACTTAAAAATTTATTTATATTAGGAGAATTAAATCACTTTTAATTTGACAAAGTGACAAAGGATCTTTTAACTAGTATGTTTTCCCCTGTAGTTTTTACTGCTGACAGATCTAGACTTTAGTCGGACATTATTCCATTCTAACAGTAGAATTTCTATTTTGGCACATTCTGAACAGGTAACACTGCCTCTGTGTTTGAAGTTTTCAGGTCTGCATGTTTCAATTGGAGTTTTGCAAACCAGGAGGGCCTTCAAAGAATGAGGCAGACCTATACCAGACTTGAAATCATAACAAATATCTTGGTGTCTTTAGCATGATTAAAGTGGGAGCCAAAAAAAAATCATTTTGAAAAACTTCTGGATGTTGTAAACACAAGGTTTATGAATTATAATATTTTATAATGCATCAAGGCCATCCTAGAGCCCAAATTATCAAAAGAAACTGATGACTCATAAGGCTATTATGAGTCTGGTCTACAATTATATTTTACTGAAATTTGTTAGCTGATTAGAAGTATTAAAAGATTAGATTTATAACAAATATGACTATGTTAGCAAAATGCACGGAGGACACATTTATCAGGCAAAATGTCCCCAAGAAAATATATTTTCAGTGAAGGAAATGAAGCTCATCTATTAAACCAGCAAAACAGTAATTGTTCTAGTTTAATTTTCATTTTAAATTGCATTCTAGTTTTAGATAATATCCTATTCCTTGTCTGTGTTAATTTAGCTCCTATTTTTACTCATTGTACCCTGTTACACATCCTGGTTGATGGACTGGAGACCTTATGATTATTAAACATAGCTTTTATTGTATCCTGTTTATAGGTTTATCAAAGTCTAACTTAAACAAACTAGATTGAGTCCTCTTTCTCTCATCACCACTTGGACTGTCCATGAGAGTCTGCCAGCAGCCAGGCAGCCTCTGTTTGCCCAGTGCAGGGAAGATACCTCAGTCCTGCTCCACTTCACAGGCAGGATCTACCAGGACTTTTCACTGAGTCTGCAACGGGCCCATTCCTTTTGGACCCAGTGCTTCACAGATGGCTGAGGATGAGCTGACTGTCCTATGGATCCGATGTTGTTTCCAGAGCAGCTGTTTCCTGTGTTGCAAAGTTTACTTGCATTGTGGTTTCCTGCATGTATCTTTTTATCTGCGCTTTTTTAAAAAACAAGAAGAATTTATATTCCGTTTAGCAAGCAATCCCCCTTGTTCTTTACTGAAGGCCTCTTCTTTTAATTGATTAACATTCTACAAATTGTTATATCCTTAAAAAAAACATCAGAAAAGCCCTCACAATTTCAAAATTTGTCTTCTAGGGCTCCTCAGTAGAAACAAACACTCTCAATTATCATTGCGGCTCTTGAACACATTTTGATATGGTTCAAGAAGCTAAGCACTGCTTTATTTTCTGTCTTCAATATATAAATATTGTGATTAGAAAATACACAACAATCTATTAATGCTATAACTACATTAGGCTAACCACGTGAGTGAATTAAAGGAAGAACAACTTTAACTATCATTCTCCCTGTAGTCTTATATTAATTACAGGAGCTCTTTTCCCCTAATTTAAAAATAAATAAATAAATAAAACCTTCCTCTTGCTGGTTTTTATTCAACTGATGACTGTGCATATTATCTCTCAACTGTTCTGGAATTTACCCAGCTAGATTATTGAAAACCAGCATTCCTGGTATTCAGTCAGCAGGCATTTCCTTTAGAAATTTAGGATGCAAAGGTCCAACATCTACTAACTTAAAAGCATGGATTTAAAAAATTGTCTTTAACCTTTCTCTCTTTTTCCCCATTACCCCCTTTACTATGGTGTGAAAGATTCTACCATTTTTTCTGTAGCAATGGATAAATACCACTCTTTGGGCTATTCTCCTAATGCAATATTATAATGGCCAGTAGGTAGTACTGAGAACAGTTATCATGCACAGGATGTTCTGCTTTCTCAAAGCCTAGTGCATTAATTAGTCAGGGTGCTTTGATCTATCCCACAACAGACAGTCCCTTATGCCACATCTTCCAAGTTCTGCTCAGAAAAATGCAGCATACCTGCCTCAACATTACCTGCAAATAGCAGACTCGTTTAATTGCATGCATCAACTGCTGCACCAAAATTAAATCCTCCAACCGTAAGACCCTAGGGAAAAATATCAGCGTTTGACTCATAACCCTCAGTTACAGGCACTGAGATGAAAGCATGTTGTCTTGCAAGTGCCTAAAAATTATGTCCCATGTTAACAACTTTTTTTGTTTAATGAATTAACCAAATTACATTAAACCAAGTAGATTAGAAATCTTCTCTTGTTCTCTGCTATCAGCTGTCACCAAGACCAGAATAATTTTCAAGCATGACCCTGTTAGTGATAACTTTCTTCAACAAGCCGTAAGTCTTGCCTTTGCTAATATATAATCTGGTTTAGTTACACTTCACTGTTCACCATGGATTCAGGTACAAAAGGCTTACTTTATTAGTTTGCTATGTTTTCAGAATCCTTGCCATGAGAGGCCATAGCAGCTTCTTCTCCTTTTGTATAGCAGTATCAACCCTCCAAGGCTCTGGCTTTGCTGCGTAATGCAAGCAGATTGTAACCTTTTGTCCTATTTAACTGTCCTGTTGAGTCTTTTTCTTGAAAATTAAGTTCATCAGCTAGCTTTTAAAGTCTGGTCAGAACATAATTGATATAGCCCTGGAGTATCAGATGAAATTAGCAGCTGTTTATCCTTGCTCATTGCAATTATTTACAACTCTGGCTACATCATTCCTTTCTGTGCTATTTTCTTAAAATTTCTCAATGAATTTAATTGGATAAGGCTCAATGAATTTAGGAGCAAATATTTATATGTTTTTATCCCAGCTTTCCTCAGAAAAAAGTTATGCCTCAGGCCTAGTCTTTGCATCTTTAATGCTCCAGTTGCCTCAGTATCCGCAGTAATGTATCTTAGCAGAATGATAAAAAAGAAGTAAAAATAGAAATCCTTACAATCTTCATATTCTATCTACCTCCATATTTTGAGATGTTGGTGATTACTGGGATAGGACAAAAAGAAAGAATGCTACCTTCATTTAAGGAGTAATTAAAAGTAATCCCAACTTATGGTAGACTGTGCAAGCTGATCTCCAGAAGCTCCTTGTTTCTTAAGTCTTACAGGACAAACCAAAGATGAAAATAAAGAGTAAAGAAAAGTGTACAGCAGATGAGCAGTCAGCACCTTATCTGAGGGTTTCTTGGTAGTGCATGAGCTAACAAGGTGAGAAGGGAGGAAAAGGGGCAGTGATGAGGCAGAGGGAGGGAGAAGAGGGTATGGACGGGTCAAACACATGGTGCCAATGAGATTATGGTTTGGTTTCCTTATTGGAGGATGCCGTAGAAGGCTGAGAAAACTGAGGCCCCTTTTGCGAATGGGCCATGAAAGCACAGTAGCAGCACTGACCCACACCTGCCGAGGGAGGGAGATGGGATGAGGAAGTCTGGAGTAGCAGCAATAACCTTCACACACAAAACCCACCAGGTGGGCTAAACAGAACCTGCTTCTGCTGGACTAACACCGAGTGCTGCTTCCCCTCTGCTCCCTGTGTGCTGGGCAGGGCCATCCGCCCTGCAAACAAGGAAGCAGATCCAGCACTTTCTGCTCGGAAAGGTCAGGGTTGCATAATACCTCAAACAGCATTGAACACCCAGGTTACAAGGTAGTATTGGATTTCAGCACATGGTGTTTTGGTCTCCCTGGCTTGACAAACTAGTACAGGTCGAAATACTGTGTCTGAGTGATAGGAGGATATCCATGTGCAGGGAACAGCGTGTTGTTGTTTTTTTGCTTTTAAATATGTTTTGCATTTCATTCATTTGCAATTGCTTTTTCAGCATCATATAAATGAATCAGAATAACTGTGACTCAACAGGAATAGCATAAGCCTGGCTGCTCAAATATCTAATGTTTCTCACAGAACCAGTACTCTCATCAGTTTTACAACATGGGGAGAGGAGACCTTGCTCGAATCAATGGTCTTCTTTATATGCATCATATCCATCTTGCAGGTGGCACCAATCTGTCTACTGCTCATGGTAGGTGTGCTGTGAATTTTGTTTGGAGAGTAATATCTGTTCAAGGTGAGAGAGATACTAGGGATCCATACAGCTTTTTCCTGCTTTTTCAAGCAATAGCAAGACATCCAGTGAAACAATTTCTGAGATTCTTGTTCCTATTTCCTATGTAGCTTTACTCTGGGTTTTTTCTCCTATTTTGTACAGTCTAACAAAGAGTGCCCTTAGCATTCAAGTTTTACTTGAAGCATATAGATTGTATCACAAGGAAATATAGACTGGGTGCAAGGATGATTCAAACCTTTAAAGTAACACAATGCAGGAAATTGGTCTTCTGTAAGCCCCTAGTCTCCATTCAAAGAAATGTGCAGTTATGTCTTTCAATTTTGAAGAACTCAATGGAAAATTTTAGGTTGCCTTTTGTGTGTCTGGAATTTTTTTGGTTAAAAAAGAAACTCTATGATGTTTGCTAATAAAACTGTTGAGGACTGGAAGGCAATGGCTAGTTCTTATTTCCAACAAAATAAAAGCACAAAATCAATTTGTGAGCATTGCTGAGCCAATGGCAATTGCAGATCTGTTAGAAACAAGGAAACAAGAAACACTGTGGATATAATTGCAGCTCTCTGTCCACTTTGAAACCTAGCATGGCATGACTTGTTTACCAAAGATCATGGTTTTGAAGGACCCAGCTCACACAGGCTGGAACAACCACATTCTCGTCACTTAAAAACAAATTCTAGAAATGGAAAAATATTTTCTTGACGTTATATAACACCTAGTTTTTTTATAGTATGTTTTAAGTCTGATTGCAGCTTGTCTTGAGTAGCAAAGCTATTAGACTAGTTAAAGTAATGGAATGAACAAGCTAACACTTGCTAATAAATAAACATTAATAGCTCATTAATAAGCTATGTTATGGTCTGCCTTGGAACATGATGACAGATATGAAAGGAACTTGATGCCTTATCCACTGAGCAGTCCAGACACAAATTCTTTTGTTCAGAAGTAAACAATGAGGGTAAAAATATTCTCTCAAGTATCTATGAGATTTTAGTTTCATTTTGTTTTGTTCAAAGATTACAATTATTTCAGTCAATAATCTCTTCTTTATATTTTTTGACATGAAAAGAATAGGGGAAGTTCAGCCTGCATTTCTTTTGGCTATAATTCAGGTCCAGCCACTGTTGAGATGGAGGAGTCCTTATTTATACTTGTGCCAGCAGTGTGAGCACTGATAAAACTGGAGCTCCTGACTGAAAAGGTGATCACCAATGGTCAAGTGAAAATTTTTCCAAGAACAACAGCTTTCAGGGGACACATTATTTTCACAGCATTTGAGAAATATCCTAAGTCTTTATTGGTCATGAGTTATGCGGTGACAAGTCAGACCCATTCAGCTTGTACATTCTGGACGAGATTGCTTTATGTGAAAGCATGGCTGTTTTCTGTGGTTATTAATATTTAATACTAGAAATATTATGTTCGCATATCCATAACTTACACAAGTATGGTGGTCTCATACATAACAGGATAAGCACTTTTCAGGGCATTGGCTTTCATATATTGCTTAGCATTAAAACACACAGACTACATCATCTCTGTATTTTTGTCCCTAAGACAAAGAACATGTGTGTTGTAGATCAATTTATGCAAGTGATCCCACAGGTCTTTAATATTTTCCCTTCCTCATAGCATCCTGGCAACATTCTAAGAAACATATTCCTTTGTCTCAAAAAACTACTGAGCCCTTCTTTAATTACGTCTGTTGATATCCTCTCAATGAGATCTAAAGGGAAAGTGTTTTTCAATGGTATATAGTTTCCTTAATTGTGCAAAACCTTTCTAAACAGATTCAAGTCACTGTATCATGATAAACTTGTTTCAGGTATGTATGCTTTCACTATTCTTTGTAAGACAACTGGTGATACAGCAAAACTTTTTTTTCTTGACATTGCCAGAAAATATAACATTTTTGTAAAAGATGCACAGGTATGTAAGGAAAGTTTACATTTTATTTCATTTCAGATGTGAATTTAGAAGATTCTTTTACTATTATTTTCTTATTTAATATTTTTCCACACCTGTCATTAATGGCAGGATGTAGCCTCAGATACAAGTATGGAATTTTCATCACCAGGAACAATGCATAACAAAACATTGTATTAAGGCATACTGGTCACTAGGATTTTTTGGGCTTTGTGTTTTGGTTTGGGTATTGGGTTTAGGGGTTTTTTACTAAGAGGTTGTATCGAAGCATTTGTTATCAGCCAAAATCTCTGAAGCAAACGTATTCTATCTGGCTAAAATCTTTGACTATTTTGTATTAGACCAAGCATCTTTTTTTTTTTTTTTCTGACACGTCCCTAGGCATCTAAACTGCTTCATGGTTTATGCTACAAAAAGGACCTGTTCTTTAGCTGTGTTTAGTCCATAAAAGGAGGAAATGCTAGGTTGTAGATTTTCCATTGGGACATCCCCTTTTACTGTATGAAAGCACAAGATGGTTTAGTGGAGACAGATAAGACCTTGGGGGCTGGAAGGCTTGGATTGTTTTCCTAGCCATTTCTGCAAGATTTCACTCCTCCATGCCTCAACTTCACCATCTGGAAAAAGGGACTAATGGTACAAACCTCTTTTGTAAAACAAACAAGCAAACAAAGAACCTCTTTGAGTTCTCCTGGTGAGAACACAGCTACACAGAGAGAGTTTTATTATTATCAGCATTATCGGCTGGGCTCCACAGTTGTACAAATCCTGCAGTAATCACTTCCTTCCTTGTTTTTTTTTCAGAATAGAGAGGCCGAGGCTGTTTAAAATGCCAGTGTTATGCAGAGGATACGCCTGCATTCTTGTTTGTCTAGAACGCCATGTTTCTCACATTAAAATTTATGAAACAAAATTCCAATTAATCACATCGACCAAGTGGATTTTGTGGGGCACCAACACGGAATGTACAGTGCTCAGTTATCTGGCCCTCATATTTGCATTCCTCTGTCATATCCAGCTTCAAAGAAGACACATCCTTTAATTTTGGTCTTTGCAGAAATTATAATAGATAAATCCCCAGAAAACAACTGCCCCCTTGGGCCCCTAAGGGATGTTACTGGAGTTTTTAAAAACACATTTAAAAATACATCTTTATTTTTGGGAGTGGTATTATTGGCTACTCTATTTTTCTTCTTAGTAAAACCCTTTCCCTTCTCTGGATCAAATATATGAAATTGATAGAGAACAGCTGCTGTTCAGTCTGCTGGAGTTTTATAACATATTATCAAACCCTTTGAACACAGCTGGTAAACAGACGCTCCTCTGAGCATGCATGCCAGCAGCTCTTTCTGTTGAAAAGGTAAGACAGTCATCTGGGGGGAATTCTGCTAAAGCAGTACAGATACTGCATCAGAAGCCTTATACGCAGGGACTGTATGTTCTGCACATATGGGGTTCAACCAGAGGCTGAAATTCACATGTTCGATGGGAGATCTGAACTAGAAGTGAAGTCAACTTCCACAAAGGGATTTACCTGGAATTACAGAACTTAAGCAATGAATCTTTGAACAGGTTTTCTCTCTGAACTCTATGATTTAAGCACTGGGAAAAGGCCAGTGTACTGCCTAGATATTACTATGTAAACATGGAGTTATTGTGTGACTGCCCTGAAATCCTGAGTACTCAGTGGAGGTGGTCTGTTGACAGAGGTGTTAATCTTGGTTTATATGGTTGTCTATTCCCTGTGGCTTTCCACTACATGCAAGTATTCTTGCAAAGCAGATAACACTGAAGTCCTAAGAGGATTTCTGGAAATAGAGCAGCAGTTTTCTAGGCAGGGCAGAAAAGCATTGAATACACTGCTGAAATGGGGTGGCAGCTTCGCTCTGCCTTAGGGATCCCCTGATCACAGACTGCAAAACCTGCAGTTTCTCTGGCAGCCACTACAGCTGTTTCCAACAGAAACGGAGTGGCTGTCCTTCCTAGCCAAAAAGTAGAAATAGCAGGGCTCTCTGGCAAGCTCCTGAAGTCAACTCTGCTTTCTTGTGGGCACCACCCAAAAGCAGGAGACTCACAGAGTTATGAGTGTTGTCAGCTCTCTCACCCTGAAACTGAGCAGGCTCTTTGGCTGAGAAGTAAATATACCCAAGAGGTCTATTGCATTGTCAGATGCATTTAACACCTGTGAAAAACCCATGTGCTGCTGCTGCTGCTGCTGCTGTGTTGCAAACATTATGTGACAAGGCTGACAAATGCTTAAGCAATGACGTGACTGCTCTACCACATTTTCCAAGGTGGTAAACCAGAGAGGAAAGTGTGCATCATTTAAGAGGTGTTGTTGGGACATCTGGTTTTCATATAGATAAAAATAGATGCTATCAAATGACTGCTCAGTAGGCTACATGATATTATTTTGTTCCCAGTTGATTATCTGCCATATCAAAACATCCACAGTCATGCAGGCATTAGGGTCTTGTCTTCAAAGGCAAGAGCAGGAGTGGAAATCTTGATATATGAAAAAACATGCAAAGAGCCAGTGGGATGTACATTTTGTCTATCAGCCTGTTCAGGCTACTGTTTCATGTACTTTGATGCATAATTCAGATTGATCAGCCAAGTCCACATTGCAAGACGGCAGATTTGGTCCATTGCTCTCAGCCCTTTGGAGACAGTGAACCACAACTGCTATGAAGCAGTACTTAAGGAAAGCAGAGTATAAGTTTCCTTCAGAATGGATACATAAACCATAAGTTTTGGGATACTTCATATGTGGGTTGATCTGGACCAAAATAAATCACCTTACTTATTTTCCCAGCAGGATATTCAACTTCTGTACATAGTTAGGAAATTTCCTGATTTAATTTTTTTTTTCATTTTTCAGAAACTGAAATAACTTTTCCAGTTAGTGCTGGAAAAGCTCACTTCTAATAAGTTTGCAGCAGGCAGGGCAAATATGGGGAAAGATGCAATATTGTGCAAAAATGTCAGTCTTATGGGTCATATTTGAGTCATGTTGGCTTGAGCCAGAATAACTCATGATGTAAATCTAAAATTTGGTGAGGGATCCAGTTGCTGGAATGTACTTTGCTTTCAAAGGAAAGGTTAAAGATCTTAATAGTCATAATGCCCCTGCATGTTAAGATTCTGCAGAAACACTGATGATACTAACCAGAAAGTTTTCACCTTGTCCCACCACATCAGTCTAATTTCGACAGAAGCAGAAGCAGAGAAATTTGTTTTGCATATGTTCAGAGAAAAAATTTCTTATTGCTGCAAACTATGGAAAAAGAAATCAAAAATCAGCAGAGAAAATGGTAAACAGTAGTCAGCTGTAAACCCAATAGAGGGAAGAGAAGGAGGAAAATTATGAAGCACTTAGCAGATTAAAGAAACCAAATGCAGTTTAGATAATATATCACACTGATTGTAAAACAGCATTAACGTCTTCCTTTGTCCAGCTGAAAACATAAGGCAAACAAAGCCTTTCTTCCATCTAATAATTGCTCATTGTTCTTGTAAATGAACAATAGCTATAAGCAGATTGAGGAGGGCTATCAGTGCAGTATCAAGTCATGATCACATTTACTGAAGGATGAATAAGAATTGCCTCCAGCCCCTCAGAAGTGCTATATACATTTAGCAACAATGGCAATACTGTACCAGAATAAATTACTTATGGAAATCTATTAAGCTCATTAGGCTATATTTTTGCCAGTTTGTGTCTCAGAAATTAGAGTCTTCAGCCAGAGAGGGATTTTTCCTTTAGCTTGAAATGTAACTAAGAGCCAAAAATTCATTGCATTTGCATAGGGAAAAGACTTAGATATGTTTTCAGGTTCTGTATGGTTAAAATGCATGTCCTGTCAAATTAATTCAGCCATAAGCATACTGCACATAAGGTGCAAATCTCTTCTTCCTTATTTGCTGAGTTGCTTAATCTGCTTTTTCTTTAAAACTTACACTTGATCTGGTTTTGTACACTTCTTTTACCAGTGGATAAAAGACAATTATTTCTGTTTGCCATCTAAAGCCTTTCAGCTAGCAAAACAATTTCTAAACTCTACCTTCAACTGACATAGCTGTTGACGCAATATGTGGAAATTTACAGCCACTGCCAAGAGTCACGAGGTTCACAGAAAGTACAAATACTGAGAATACACTTATCAAAGGAAGTGGGAGAGAAAAACAGTAGAATACGTATACTGAAATACAGCTTGTCTCTAAAAGGGAAGAAACCCCCATATTTCATGGAGATGTTAGAATAAGAAGTTCTGCCTCCCACAATGGCTTGAGAAGCACTTATAAAATGCTTAGCTGTGGACAATCACAATTTGCAGTGAAATCAGTCATAATCCTGTCTGGATCACCTACCTAATAGCATAGAAATAAGGCAAAGAGAAGATTATCTACGTTTAGCAATAGTGGGGCAACCCACCCGTGATGGTAAGGAAGGGTGCTGATACATGATTTCAGGTCAATGGCTGGAGTCTGGAGTAACTTCACTGAGGTTCCATGGAAAAGGGGAATTCCTTCATGGCCTTGGATTTGACCCATGCTTTATTTCCTCATTTCAAATTCATGGAGGCCCTTTTACAACCCCTCTTTTGCACTGGCTTGCACAGTCATCTTTAAGCTATCCTGGCAAAAAGACTGACAGGAAAATATACACAGATTAACAGTATAAAGCAATTACTTATTGGCTAATGCACAACATTAAAGAAAAGCATAGCTGAGATTTACTGAGCTGTTTGGGTAAGTGTTAGTATGCTCACCGTCCTGGACAGAGCAGCTTTAATAAAGAAAATGTTACCTACACCCCTAAATGTTACATTATTATCACTGAAATGGAGTACGTTATTCCTGATGACCTGTTTGGTCACGACCTTCTTTTGGCAACGACTGAATGCAGAAATCACTGCTAGAAGGACAGGAGATCAGACCTAAAATGCTTATGAAAATGCCTAAGAAAAGTGGCATAACTTTTAACTGAGACAGTCCATTGTTTGGTACTAGAGCTTTCCTATTCAAGCACCACTGCACTGATCACAGGAAAGAGCAGGCTTCAGGATGGTGTTCACCTGGGTGTTGTGACTATTTTAATGCTTTTGTCATTTCTCCCCTTCCCTAACACATTTGAATCTGGGGCAAAACACTAACTCCTCTGACTTCACTTGTTTAATATGCTTTCCTACCTATATAACTTCTTAACTTCTTAGAATCATAGAACCATGCAACTATTTAGGTTGAAAAAGACCCTCGAGCTTATTGAGTCCAACTGTTAACCTAATACCATCAAGTCCACTGGTAAACCATGCCCCTAAGTGCCAAATCTATACATCTTTTTAATACCTCCAGGGATGGAGACACCACCAGTTCCTGGGCAGCCTGTTTCAATGTTTGACAATCCTTGCAGTGCAGATTTTTTTTTCTAATATTCAATCTAAACCTCCCCAGGTGCAACTGGATCCATCTCCTCTTGTCCTGTCTCTTGTTACATAGGAGAAGAGACCGACCTACCCCCACCTTGATACACCCTCTTTTCAGGTAGTTGTAGAGTGATAAGGACCCCTTGAGCCTCCTTTTATCCAGCTCCCTGAGCTGTTCCTCACAGGACTTGTGCTCCAGACCCTTCTCCAGCTCTGTTGCCCTTCCCTGGACTTGCTCTAGCACCTCAATCTCCTTCCTGCAGTGAAGGGCCCAGAACTGAACTCAGCTCTCGAGGTGTGCCCTCACCAGTGCCAAGTACAGAGGACAGGACAATCCCTGCCCTGCTCCTGCTGCCCACACTGTTGCTGACACAGGCCAGGTGCCATTGCCCTTCTTGGCCACCTGGGCACGACTGGCTCATGTTCAGCCAGCAGCGACCAGCACTCCCAGGTCTTTTCTCTAACGGGCATCTTTCCAGCCACCCTTCCCAAAACCTGTAACTCTGCATGGGGTTGCTGTGACCCAAGTGTAGGACCCAGTATTTTGCCTTGTTTAACTTCATACAATTCTCCTTAGCCCTCCTTTTGTTGTTGATGTAGCTATAGAAACATTTCTTATTGTCTTTTATGGCAGTAGCCAGATTAAGTACTTGCAAGGGTTTGTTTCTTCTAATTTTCTTCCTGCATAACCTCATGACATCCTTGTTGTCCTCCTGAGTTCTTCTTCAAAAGATCATACTCTTTCCTTTTTTCCTGAGTTCCAGAAAAAGCTTTCTGTCTATCCACGCCAGTCTTCCTCACTGGCTCTTTTTTCAGCTCATGGGGACTGCCTACTCCTCTGCCTTCAAGATTTTCTGCTTGGAGAACATTCAGCATTCTCAGGATTGTCTACCAAGGGACTCTGTCAACCAGGCTCCTAAACAGGCCAAAGTCTGCCCTCTGGAAGGCCAAGGCAGCCATTCTGCTGGCATCCCTCCTCATTTCTCCAAGAATTTTATGATTGCTGCACCCAAGATTGCCTCCGGACATCACTTTACCCACCAGTCCTTATCTGTTCACAGACAGGAGGACCACCAGGCACCTTCCCTAGCTGTGTCCCTCCCCAGCCATGTCAGGAAGTTACCTTTCACACTCCAGGAACCTTCTGGACTGTTTTCTCTCTGCTGTGTAGTGATTTGAACAGACATCTGCTAAATTGAAATCTCCCACAAGAGCTAGTGAGACTTCTCCCAGCGGTTTATAGAATTTGTCATACCCAGGCTAGGTTCAGTCAGGACTTGGAAATCTCTGAAAAAGACAGTTTTCCAATGACATACATGAAGGAAAAAGCCTTACCTGATTTGTCCTGCACGTGGCTAGAACAGATGATGTGTAGTGTCAGAAAACTTCATGTTGCTGACTGCAGAGTTCAAACTGTAGCAACACTGTGATTTGGAAAACTCTTCATAGGTTGCATCAGGAAACCTGTGATTTTGTATGTTGCAATTTTTATTCGTGAGAGAAACAATCAGGAGAATATCATAACTTGGGTTTTTTGCATCTCTCTGGTGGCACAGATATAACAGGAGTAAAAGAGCGGGACTCATATGAAATCTGGTAATTTCAGTGTTGGTTGACAGCTCTGTAATCCTTGTCAATATCTTTGACAAAGCTTATGGTATTGCAATTTTCTTGATGACATTTGAAGGGGAGAAAGGCTGAGATTATCAGTTTGATATGTCATTCAGTATATCAAGATAGTCAAGTAATCTGCCTGTGGATATTTTACCGTGTGTGGTGGTTTGACACTGGCACAACACCAGGTACCCACGAGAGCCACTTGCTCACCCTCCCCTGCCACAGCTGGGCAGAGGAGGGAAAAGGAAAAAAAATGAATGGAGGTTTCATGAGTGAGAAAAGGACCAGGAGAAACACTTCAAGGGCAAAACAGACTCAACTTAAGTTGTGAGGTGAATTTATTACTAACAGAATCAGAGGAGGGTAATGAGAAGTAAAATAAGCCCTTCGAACACCTTTTCCCCCAGCCCCTCCTTCCTTCCCACCGACAGCGCAGGGAGACGGGGCACGGGGGTTTGGTCAGTCCATCACTGAGATTTCCTTCTGCTCCGGGAGAGGAGTCCCTCCCTGTGAGGCCGTGGGGTCCAGTTCTCCAGGTTCTCCAGTTCTCCAGGTTCTCCAGTTCTCCATGAACTTCCCTGCCGTGGGTCCACTCTCACGAGCAGCAGCCACACCGCACCTGCTCAGCATGAGTCCTTCCCATGGGCACACAGCCCTCCCAAAACTGCTGCAGTGTGACTTCTCCCACGGGCACACAGCCCTCCCAAAACTGCTGCAGTGTGATTTCTCCCACGGGCACACAGCCCTCCCAAAACTGCTGC
>VZRO01007812.1:152758-163808 GCA_013397915.1 Daphoenositta chrysoptera | reverse complement strand
GGTGGATCTCTGCATCCCCGTGGATCCCCACGGGCTGCGGGTGGATCTCTGCATCCCCCGTGGATCCCCAGGGGCTGCAGGGGCACAGCTCCTTCACCACGGTCTGCACCTCGGCCTGCAGAGGAACCTCGGCTCCGGCACCTGGAGCACCTCCTGCCCCTCCTTCTCCACTGACCTTGGTGTGACCACGTTGTTTTCCCTCACGTGTCCTCACCTGCTCCTCTTCTCTGACTAGAATCCAAAATCTTGTGACTTTGTTTTGATTTTTTTCTGCTATGTGTCATCACAGAGGCGTTACCCACCTCTCTCCTTGGCCCAGTTTTGGCCAGCAGCATGTCCCCCTCCAGAGCCATCAGAGATTGGCTCTGCTGGACATGGTGGGAACCTTCCAGCAGCTTCCTCACAGCAGCGCTCTCAGTGCCCCCCCTTCTACCCAAAACCGGGCTGTGCCAAACCAATACACTGTGTCACCATGCTCTGCAATCAGAACTAGCATAATTAAGAGTAGTGGATATCTAATGGGAAAAGCAGATTTTGATCAGATTGTTTAGTGCTAGGGCATCTGGAGAGTTTTCACTTGTCTGGTTTTTACTTTCAACAGGGATAGATAGAACAAAGTATTCTCCAGGGTATTGTTTGGTTTCATGAACATATCTTGACTTTAAGACTTTCAGTAGCTGATGCAGAGGGGAGTAATGAAGAAAATGGGTTTTAAAGTCAGTTGTCCATCATGGAGACGAGTTTTGTAGTTTGTGGGCCCAGAAAATATAGATATTTGCCAAAGACTTTTGAAATACAGCTGGGCAGTGTCTCAACACCAAGAGCTGCCTCTAATAGAGGGAAAAGCATAGACCTGGCACAGTACTGTAATTTGATACACTCTACTAGCTGATGGAAAAAGGAAAGGGTTCTCAATATTTTTGCATCAAAATCCACAGTACTTATGCCCTATGGGCACTGTGAAGAGGCAGTAATTTTTAACTCAGCACTTGAAATTTCTTCTCTCAAATTACTTAAGCAAGAAAATATTTTTTTGCATTGCCTAGCTCAGACTGCAGTGCAGTCCATGAAAGGGAGAACATCTCCCCAGATTAATGAGCCACTTAAATTGTGTATGTGTGTGTCTGTGTCTGTGTGTATGTGTTTATATCTTTTTCTCTGAGACGTTTAATAAGCAAATAACAGCTGCACTCCAGTTCTCTAGTCCTGCCCAATTATCACATCTGTAATCAGCATGCTACAGAGCACAGGTTATAGGACTGTTTTTGTGACTGATAACACCATTGCAGGACCTTAACTTAACTGATAGTTCTTTGTCTGAGAAAGGAGAAAATACAGGATGAGGCTGGAGGTACTTTAATTGCTAATCATGTTTTGATTGCTCTGAAGGTTCCCTGGTTGTGGTATGTACAGTACTTGTGTGAACTGTGTTGTACTACACACCAGTGAAAAATAGCCAAACCCTGTTATGAAGACATGTACAAGTTTTGGTGCAGAGTAGGGCATTAGTCCTTAAAACCGTATTGTTGAGAGGGTACATCAACATGCCCAGTACTCGGTGTTAGCATGGCAGCCTGGCACACAACTGACGACACTCATCCACTGCCTGAAGCTGAGGATAAGTAGCACAATGAAGGTAAGATTAAGCAAGTAGTCAGAGTGATTCACCAACCGGATTAGCAAAACAGAAAAATCCATGAGGCTTTCCATGACCTCCCACAGGCTTTTGTTTTCAATGGAGCTGAGAGTGCATAATTTCCAGTGGATGGTGTGAAACAATGCAATGTGAGGGGCAGTCTGAGGCATAACCTCATTGCTGCCTGTGGTTAATAGAACCCATCCCTCAGTCACACCCCAGTTCTGCTTTTAGACAGAAAGGAGGATTGGGGGCTGCAGAATGGAAGAATTTGGATTGCATGCTGGCTGCAAGTGAAGCCCCCCTGCCAGGGATTTCAGGTTCTAGCTTGACTTGATTGTGCATGTGTGTTTTTCCTCCCTTGGAATTTTAGTGCTCTGGTTTGAGTTCAGCCATATCTGGCAAAACAGAGCAGCCTTGATAGTAACTGTGTTTCATAAGAAATGTTCTCTGGGCAGAGAGAGGAGATGCTATTAATGCCTTCACTAACTGAACTGCTCTAGCAAGAGTCGTGGGCAACCAGAAGGAGAGAATTCAATCAGTAAATCTCAGCCCATAAGAAAGTGTATGGCCAATGGCTGTCACTCTTTGAATTGCCTCTCACATTCCAAGCTGAAATGGTGGTTGGATGATCGAGATCCACACCAGAGAAAGGAGTAAAAAGAAGTGGAAGAGAAACAGTAACACACAGAGAACAGCCAGTGGGAATGATGAATTTCTAGACCTTGTAAAATCCGGAAAACAATGGGAGCCAGAACTGTATCTGTATTCAGAGCTTACAGACTTTAGCATAGCTAGAGATTAAAGAAGAAAAAGCAGACAAATATTGTTTTCACTATTTCGCGAGGTAGATGAGAGGTGAGGAGTGAATAAAAAACAATTGCCAGTAATAACAAAGTCATTGGAACAACTGATAAGGTAATTTAATGTAAACTGTGACCCAAGACAAATTAAGCCTTAAAATGAGACTGGTTTACTTTACCTGTGGCCAAGAACTAGAGGGGCAACCAAAGCACATTTCACAGCAGAGATATCTGATATTTTCATGTAACTTTGGAAGGATTTTAAATTCCTTAGCTGAAAGACAGGATCATTTGTTGTACTTGTGACCTCAGCATGCAGGAATTATTCTTGAGAAAAACAGATACACTCTCCAGAAACATTTTCGAAAAGTGGGGACAAATGAACTATCTGGGGAAAGGATTAAATTCATGGCAGACACTTGAGCAGAGAAGGCAACAAGCACTGCAAGAAATCTAGGAATCAGGCCAGTGGGAGTCTTACTCTTCTGTTGCAGAACCACTGCTCAGAGAAAAAAAAACAGAATACTTAGGGTGCAAGAAGGCGGGAAGTGAAAGGCATCATATGTACTTTCCCCAGGTGAGAAGCAGAAAAGAAAAAGGGAAAAAAACAATACACACAGGGTGTAGAAATATACTGCCGGAGGGTGGTGTGACTGGAGACAGTCTTTGTGCCTCCACTGGAGAAGGTGATTTTCTCTCAGGTTTGAAGGTGACAGGTGGACATCCAGTATCTATCCTTCTTTCTTTTCCTTTCTTCCTTTCTTCCTTTCTTCCTTTTTCCTTTTCTTCTCCTTCTTTCTCTTCTTTCTTTTCCATCTTTCCTCTTACTGTAACTCTCCTGGAGCAACAAAGAAGGGATGATCTGCTTTTTTACCCAAACCTCTCAATACACAAAAGTATTTTCTCTTAGAAGCCAGTTATCCAAAACTGTAATGTTCCACACAGATATCACTCTGAGGTGCTGATGCAAAATTTTCTAAACTGAATAGACAGATCTTGCCCTCAGTATGTTTTGGGTTAATATGGTATGTCTACAGTGTCAGCCATGAACATGTGTGATCTTGTTCTCAAGTTCATAGTCGCATCTAGTACACACAGTAGACACAAAAATACTAACTCAAGCATATATCCTTCTGTGGACATAGAGTCTAGATCTCTCCCAATGAGTTTAACAGCACCAGGGCTCTGGCCTCTGTATTGTAATGCAAATGTCTTTAAATTCAATTTTTGCTTTGTCTTCAGCATAGCTTTCCCCTGGGTAACATTCTCACAATTTCCAGCTTTCCAAGAAATTTCCCCAAATTTGCTTTTCTAAATTGGGATGTTGATAAGAAGACTAATGTGGTTCACGTGGGTTAGCAAATATGTTGCTGGACTAAACTAGCTGGCATCAGGAGCAGAGAATAAGGCTTGGCTCTGCTTGGTTTGCTAGTAAAGAGGCAGAGTGAAATAGAAAGGTCAATCACGGTGACGTTGCATCTTAACATTCGACCCTGCAGGTCAGCCTCAGATGAGCTGTCTCAGCAAACCCCGCTCCAGATGGAGGTACTGCTAGATCAGCTACTTCTGTACTCTGTCTGGAAGTTCTGAACAGAGCAGCAGCCAGCACACAAGCTCCTGAAGGCTTGCCTGGGCAGGCATAGAGACATGGTGGTCAGCTCTTCACACCTCACAATGTGAAACTACATTGAGGAAAAAGAAAATTACTATTTCTTATATATCATCACCAGCTGATGAAGTATGAAAAGTATGCTGAGCCTGGCTATACAGAGAAAACAAATACATTTTTCCTTCTCTACTTTTTGTCAAAGAGTTACTTCGACCACTGAACTTACCTCAGTGCATTGGTGACACCTGGCCTGGGAACCCCCAAGCAGTATCTGTGCTGCTCAGAGGACTGACACAGGCTGTGGCTCAGCCAAATTGTGCTATTTCAATAACAGAAACCAAACCCAGTGTTTGAAAAAAGATGTTTCTTCCAAGTATTGGAGAGGAGAGTTGATATATGTGAGCTTAAAAACACATCAACTTGCCATGAAGCCTATGAAAAATAATATTTTTTTTCTTAAAAACAGTCTTTTGATTCCTGTTTGTTAGATGAAATCCATTTGCCAATATTTTGATGTTACCTTTTGGTTTGTTCTCAAAGATAAAATGTTTTTTTAAAGAACTGTAAACAGAGTGCTAGAGTTATTTTTTAAAAATTAAATTATCTTGGAATTGTTTATAAACCTCCTCCAAACCATCACAGATTGAAATAAGGATAGTAATGAGCTCAGTGGATATTGGATCACTAAGTCTAGCTCATCCAAGACTGCAGTGATCTGTGAGCTGGTTTTTCTTTACTTTTCTCCCTTAGAAGCTCTCCAGAAATGGCTCCAACATTTTCCAGATATGAATGGCATGTTCTTTAATTTATTTATTTTCTTTGTACTGTTTGTTCTGTTTATTTCAATGTTTTATTTTATCTTTAGAATAAAATAATTAAGATTTGTTAACAATAGCTACCCCCACAACAAAACCTTTTAAATGTGTGTGGCACTGCTCACTTGGCTGTTATTTCTGTGAGTTTTAGAAACTGCTTTTTGTTAATGGGATGTTTTTTCATGTTAGGAAAGATCAATGCAATTGGTCACACATGAAAAGGCCTTTTAAATTCATTATCTCCAATTATAATAGCAATTGTGGAGAAAGGTGTCTTTTTGCATGGAAATTTATCCAGTAGACATTTTCAAAGAATCTATTCATGCACCTTTGTACCTCTGCTGAAAGCATTCTTCAGGTCAAAGGAGTCCTTGAAAAATGGAGCTGGTAGCTTAGAAGCAAATCTTCAAGTTATAGAAGCACAAAGCCTTCTGGTGAGTGATGGTATTTGACTGATCCTTCTGTACCTAAAGTCTATGCTTCAGATAAAGATAATATTAATTAGTTTCTCCAAAAGCAAGCTTCAGAGCGTGAGCAGAGTTCCTGAGAAAATTTATAACATCATTCTCTTGGTATTTTGGCAGCTGTTTTCCATTTCTTATGTTGGAAGTAATTTTACATATGAGAAGAAGCAACACTAATGCTTCCAAAAAAGGAACCAAGACATCCCATTTCTAAGTTCATTTGCCTCTTCCATGAGATATTAAATAGAATCCTTCTGCCTCTGCTGTGCTTCCAATAAACACAAACTGAAGACTCCAGCCCAGAACCACAATGCAAAATGTGATAATTGTCAACATTATTGTGGTGCTAGATCCATGCAGGACGTGATTCTCCTGCATGCTTCTTTTGAAAGATCTTGGTTTACCCTGCAGCCTGCAGTACCAACATTTGGGCTTGTGTATAGGCAATGCAATTGAAACTAGGACTTCCCTGGTTTCTCAAGGGCCATATTGGGGGTTTCAAAACTTAAAACATATTTGGACTTTCAGGCTACTGCATACTACTGCAATATCATAAAAAAATCAATTTGAGCAAATTGATGTACATTTGGGTAACATCCCAAAATTGCTAGCAGTGCTTCCTGTTTCTGGGGAAACTTTGAAACATGCAAATAAAAGCAGTTATAATTAGAGGAAAAAAGAAAAAAAAAAGTCCTTTGAGTCTTTTGTTTTATTATTTACTTGGTATAAAATGAAAAGTGTTGGACAACTGTAATTACTACTGTTGTAAATAGCACCATCTATAACTATGCTATTAGATAATCGTCGTGTGAAACAGCAGTACTTTTTTATGGAGATGTGCTAGCGACTCTTTTATGTTATCTCCCATTCTAGAAATAAGGCATAGTTTGTTTCTCTGAAAAGGCTCCTTTAATAGAAAAATCTATCTGTTATATCTGGTTTATCAGGTAAACACACATGTTGTTTCAGCTGACAGTTGAAAAACCACAGTGCACTGTAATGAGCCAAGTGCATTCAATAAAGGTCCTAAATTCCTGGCAGAGAGACAAACTGTTCAGGGTTTTCATTGAGACATTAATGGAGATCTGGTAGTGCTTTTTTAAAATTTTATTCTCCCTTAATATCATTATAAAACCATTTCATAGACTGCATAAGTGTTCCTTATTGTTTTACTTTGCTGCCAGTGTCTAAGTAATAGTCCCACTTTCAGTAAACACTATGCAGTTCAGTAGCTGTGCCGGAGTGTTGTTTCATTGTTCTGATGAAAAAATATATTTTATATGATGTAGGTCAAAGAAATATTTGGTTGTTAATGTTTAGTGGCTGCTAGTAGAGGATAGGAAAAGGAAATACTATACTGTCATCTTACTTTTAATTTTCCATTCAGATTTATGAAAACATGACAAAGAATTATAGAAGAGAAAACCCACTTAAATACCCACATAAGTACAAAAAATTATGCTTTTTGTTTTTTTTTTTTTTTTTTTTAATATAAAGGAATTTCAGGAAGATGCCATACACCACAGTAGGTGTAGGAGGAAATCATTATGAAGTTTTAGGATCATGCCTTTCTCTTCTGGAGACCTCCTGACTCGTCTAGGTGTCCCTCAGATATGGTTGCTGGTTACTGTTTCCTGGTAGCTGTCATCTAGCTCAGGGGGATGAATTCAACTGGATTGTCCTCTCATAGTCACATGTGGCAATATTGAACACGTCCTGCTTTTTCACTTGCCTTTGAATGTGAATGAAGCTGCTGTCTGATATGGAACTGAATTGTTTTGAATCAGCAATATTTAAAGTTGCACTGGGTAAGGCTGTGAAATAAAGTCAACTACAATTTTTATTATGCAGAGAAATTTCTGAGTAACTTTAAATCTTCACAGAAAAAAACAGCATAATTGAGTGTATAATTGAAACCTTGTCAGAGGTTTAACAAAAGCAAAGTAGATTAACCTGAAATTAAAAATTAGCTGAGGCTTGAAAGAAAAATAGATATGTGCATTAAGGTTCTTGTTTCTTTCTATTCAAAACATGAAATTAACGATCTGAAGCTTCAGGGTTTGATTTATCTATAGCACTTAATACAGGTGCACCTCTTTCCCCATTGAAATGGAAGGTAACCACTGCAGAGAGCAGAGACAGGTTTTTCCACTGGCTTCACAGTTCTTTAGCAGCTTTTTAACAGAGTTCTTTTGATTTCTCTATGAAAAGAGAAAAAAAAATAGTTAATATTCCTACCCAGGAACCATGAAAAACACCTTCCTTACTTGCTATCTTCATAGATTATTTTTGCAGGAGTTTATATTTAACTTTAGCATCTATGTAATTGGATTAGATTGAGATGAAACTGCATTAACATCGGGATAGAACTACATTACTTTGTGGTTTCATCCTAAATGTTAATTATTTTCAAGTTTTCTTCCAATAAAATTTTCATTCTTTAATGATTGTTCTTCTCATTAAGCTTCTTCAGTATTTAATTGTGTGTGCAGTTTTTTGATGAAGCCATTTTCATGCAACACAAAGGCCTGTAAGACAATCACTAAGACAATACTCTGAAGACATAATATTCTTTTTCTTTCATGTTACTGCAGCCAGATTCTTTGATTCAGTGTTTCTTGCCACAGAGGAAGCTATTCAAACATACAAGTTGCAGATTTGCTTATGGCAAGGCCTTTTATATGTGCATTTAGTACAACTCTCCTTAAACAACTTCATGAGTAAAGGCAGCCAGGAAAAAGAATAGCAAAGGGTGTGATTGCTGACAGTTAAACTGAGCAAAACCACATTCACTGCTTACATTGGAGAAATATTTTATGGCCATGAAGACGAGATTCATCTCAAAGGATAGACTTTGTCACTGTAATGTAAAGCTTTTTGCCCTGCTCAGGTACTGTGTAAGAAATATTTTTGCCATCTCTGATCTACAATTGCTCATGCCCTTATGCTCCCTAATATTGGAAAACTGGCTGCCAGCTTTTTCTCCCCAAATTGTCAATTAGATTGAAACTGATTTTTACACTTCTGTGAAAAGTGTAACAAGTTGGGCAAAGATAATGATGGCATTCTAATTTGCTTTAATGAATAAGGATTTAGCAGAATTCATGTAAACATAGTGCCTGTTATTTTGCATCACTCAACTGTCTGGCTTTTTCAATACTCTATTCTCCTCACCTGTCCTGGGTTGCAGTGTATTCTATTACCATCTTCATGAGCTGTTGAAACCAGGTGGGTGGTATTCCTTGCCTCCTCCCTCCAGACTATCTTCTGTTAATGGGCTCATCAAGGTTTTGCCACATGACTCACAGATAACCCCCTCCAGACTATATTCTGTTAATGGGCGCAGCAAGGCCTTGCCCCATGACTGACAAAATTACATCATCCCATTGTAAGATGCTCTGCTCAGAGGGAGGAACCAAGCATTCCATCCTGGATATAAGGTGAGATTTTGAATACCACAAGCAGCCTTTTCCACTGGATTCCCAGAGGACGAGAGCTACACAGCCACCGCTGGACCTTCCGAGACCAGACCAGATCTACAGGATCACTGCTTTCTACAGGACCACTTCATTCGAACTGCTACCAACACCCTGCCCGACAGGGTGTCAGGTTGTATTCCGACTTTGTCAGTGGTTTTTTTGTACTATTGTATTTATTTTTACTTTTTTTCTCTCTTCCGATTAAATTGTATGTTCTGACTTGAAGTCTCTCACTGGTTTGTTTTTTGAACCCCGACATATTTTATTGCCCAATGGGAGGCTCGTACTGAGGAAAGTCAGAATTACAATTTTGTATTGTAGGAGCCACATATTTGATATGATGCTCAGCATGCTCACATGGGTCTTGTACTTGGCTCTCTATATTTTTCCACATATGGGGAACTACCTGCCTGTTGTAATGCTCCTGTGTAGAGCAGGTTATGGTATAAAAATTGCTTTATTGGTCTGTTACATCTATTGCAT
Organism: Daphoenositta chrysoptera; assembly: GCA_013397915.1. NCBI lineage: Eukaryota > Metazoa > Chordata > Aves > Passeriformes > Daphoenositta > Daphoenositta chrysoptera. The sequence goes on along the minus strand of VZRO01007812.1, from coordinate 154,519 downwards.
GATGACCTCCGAGGCAATGAACACCATTAGGAATATAAACTCAATTCTGTTTGATTGTCCTAGTCTAGGCTGCTACGTCTGGGGCCTCAACAATCACACTCAGCCCCTGGGGGGAGGAGTAAAGAATGTTTTTTTCCAGCCTTTCAGGCCTGACACAGCAATTTTTGAAAATATTGAGTTCTCCCTAGATGCCAAGGACGGCATAAACTTTTTCTTGGTTCTGCTTTGTCTTCTCTGCACGGCCTGTGCCATGTATACCATGCTTAGAATCAGGACGCTTGGTGTGGCACATGATGCTCAGAAGGAAAAGAAGGAAAGCAGCAAAAGAACAGACGTCCACGCAAAATGTCAAAAAGAGAAAAGGACACAAAATAATGCAACAACATCCATGTCTATACAGACTGACAGAGGAGAAAGAAACCAAAAGCAAAGCAACAGCGTCAGTGTCTACGCAGACTGACGCAGAGGTGAAAGAAACCAAAGGCACCGTCAGCATCTCCACACAAACCGTCTCTGAACCAGAACAACCTAAACCGGTGGCAGTTGCCCCTGTTCAGAAGAAGAAATCAAAAAGCAAATCAGCCCGCATAGCGACTGACGNGCATAGCGACTGACGAGGATGCGGCAGGACCTTCGCACCCAGCAGAAGAGGCAGAGCCAGAGATCATCACTCGCTCTCTATCTCTAGGTGAACTGCATGACCTGCAGAGGGAATTCACTCGCCAGACAAATGAGTCCATCCTGACCTGGCTGCTCCGCATCTGGGACGCTGCAGCAAACGACACTATTCTGGACAGAAGTGAGGCCAGGCAACTTGGATCCCTGTCCTGGGATGTGGTCATTGACCAAGGGATTGGGAGAACCCAAGAAACTCTCAGCCTCTGGCGGCGACTGCTAACAAGTGTAAGGGACAGATACCTTAGTAAAGAAGACCTCCAGGTGCACCAAGGGAAATGGAGCACAATGGAACAAGGTATCTGATGCCTGAGGGAATTGGCTATGCTGGAGATCATTTTCTCAGAAGATGAGAGATTTCCTAAGAGCCCAGATGGTGTCCAGTGCACGTCACAGATGTGGTTGAGATTTGCACGTCTTGGACCAGAGATGTACTCCCGTTACCTGGCAACGCTGCAATGGAGGGAAGGTGAGGACAGGGTGGGCGTCTTAGTCAACAAACTAAGAATTTACAAGGACTCTGTCACTGCCCTGTTTTGCACGCATGTCTCGTCTCTGTAAACAAGGCTGGTTGAGCAAGTCCGGAGCTTGATTGAAGAGGGCCATCAGAAACTGAGAAAGGAACTTCGGGAAGGAATTTACCACAGCTCTCCAGATGTAATTCGCACAGAGGCACAACTTCTCCTGGCCCCATGACTACCAGTGCATGGGTGGATGTTAAAGGGAAAGGTTCCTTCCACTCATCACGCCACTGACAACACATGGAGTAAATGGATTGCCCTCATCACTCAGCGCGCCCATATTGGAAACCCAAATCACCCTGGGGTTCTGGAAATTATAACAAACTGGCCTGAAGGTGAGACTTTTGGATTATCTTCTGAAGAGGAGGAGAAAGTGACACATGCTGAGAAAGCCCNGGAAAGCTGCTGTATGGAGCCCCACACGACAAGTTGTCCCTACTGAGGGACAAGGTGGACCGAGTCAGGTCACAGAACTTAAAGCAGTCCAACTGGCTTTGGATATTGCTGAACGAGAGGAGTGGCCAAGGCTCTATCTCTGCATGGACTCGTGGATGGTGGCTAATGC
>VZRO01007812.1:135414-151519 GCA_013397915.1 Daphoenositta chrysoptera | reverse complement strand
CGCCCAGAGGGAGGAACCAAGCATTCCATCCTGGATATAAGGTGAGATTTTGAACACCACAAGCAGCCTTTTCCACTGGATTCCCAGAGGACGAGAGCTACATAACCACCACTGGACCTTCCAAGACCAGACCCTTTCTACAGGATCACTGCTTTCTACAGGACCACTTCATTTGGACTGCTACCAACACCCTGCCCGACAGGGTGTCAGGTTGTATTCTGACTTTGTCAGTGTTTTTTTTGTACTATTGCATTTATTTTCACTTTTTTTCTCTCTTCCGATTAAATTGTATATTCTAACTTGAAGTCTCTCACTGGCTTGTTTTTCAAACCTCAACATCACCCTGTAGCATTTTGTTTTCTAAATTGACAGTTCATTCAACTTGAAATACAGGTTGAATTTGGTTAGAATCTACCTTACTGCTTGTAATTAGTTTTTAATTTCACCAGTCTAATGAGAGGTCCACTGTGGAAAGAGGATGTCTTGAAAGATTTAATTCTATTTGAGACTTACTAGGTTGGAGTCAGTGCCTGACAATTTCTCATTGTTTATCCTTAAATCTTACTGTTCATGTGTGTGTTTTTGGCACTACTTTCTCAAGTCATGCTCAGTAGCAGTAGTAATTCTGGACCTTTAAAAGTGGAATATGTGAGCACTGTAAGCAGCAAAACATTATTAAATATTTCTCCTCTCTATATTTCCCATTGGTGAGTTGGACTTTCCTTGACAGGAGTAGTTAACAATGGTAAGACGTATACTGCTTGAGAAGAGGTTTAGATCTTGCCACTGAAGGAGAAAGATCAATTCAATTTATGCTGCATGAGGCCTGAGGGAGCTATTCACAAAGCTGAGTTGGTATTATTAACACAGCTGTGATTCTATGAGTTCTTTCAGCTGATTTTAGGTGTCATGTGAATGGAACTGCCATGGCAATAATGGAATGTGGGGTGACAGTGCTATGCACAAGCTTCCAGCACATCTCTGTCCCTCAGAAGGTGAATGGTTTTATGGGGATCCCAGATGCTCCCTCAACTGATGAGACAATCAGTATTTATAACCCTATTGTTTCATTTTAAGATGGCCAAGGAAAACATTTTAAAATTAGCTGTGGCAGCTTTAGCAATGGAAAGAGCAAAAGTAAACCAATTTGAGTAATTAGCAAGCCATGTCTATATAGATAAACTGGGGTTTGACATGCAGGATTTAAACACAGTGACAATATGAGAGCAGTAGATGCACACAGAGTAAATATGATAGACATACAGGAAGTTTTCATCTCAGAATTTCACGCAAAAATTTATAAATCATACTGAATGCAACAGCTCACACAAACAGAGCAGTATTTGTCTGTCTTATTTATTCAAAAGGCTCTCTCTTCATCGTTGTAATGTATAGTATTTTTGGGGTGGATTTCCTAACTTAATTCTTTCTTAAACTTGCAGGATCAACAGTTTGATAAATATTAACACCAACATGGAACATTACACCTACAGTTAAATCACTGAATGTAAAACCCAGACACTTCCACACAAACTGGGGATATTTTTATGTTCTGTAATGCTTTTTTTCTTCCCACATTACAAACCCTCTGAGGAATGTTACATGTTCCAAACTGCTGATGTTTCCCTTTTCATTTATTGGCTGTTTATAGCTTTTAACTCTATTCGTTATTTTGTTTTGATGTAGTAGTTCTTCTGCAATAATTTTTTTCAATTTTCATGCAGTCATGAGAGGAATCCAAAGAGAATCATGGTCAGGGTGTTTTATTTTTAAGTGTACTTTTTAATTACAGGCTATTTCTGTGCCTCTTCCTGAATATATTCAGTGCAGGCACACCCTGTTGTTGGGTTGCTACCAATTCCATCATCCCTTCAAAAGAAAGCAGCATTTGTTTGCCTGTTGGACCAGACTAAGTTGAGCATGACCATAACTAAAAAGAAAGATATTTCAAAGGGTGGTTCCCATTAGAAAAAAACCAAGAAGATACTGGAGAAGACAGAATCCCTCCTGTCTATAACCATGGCTAAAAATAGTATTCAGAATAAAAAAAAATTAGTTGTCAGTTGCACTATAGAAGAATGAAAACTGTTGCAGGTTTTAAGAACGCAGGGAATATTATTTACTGCATAATGTAATTTTTCTAAAAAATGGAAAATTTCCCAACTGTAACCTAAATGGAATTTTTATCTACCAAATATATAATATGTTCACACCATTGCCAGCCTGTGTATTGACTTCTCCTGTAGTGTAAGACTGACCAGGCTGAGTTGCTGGCTTTCTGTTTTCCTTATTGCGGAACTGCTGGGCAGAGTATCAGCCCATAACAATGACTACGCTTTCAAATATTACCTTGGCTATATATGGGGGATAAAACTGGCCAGGGTGGTCTCCTTTTGGAAGTTTGGAGGCCACTGGAAGGAGAAATATTTTTATCTAATTGGGCAGGAAGCAGACTGACTTGCTCTCAGAGCTAGAGAATGGGACATACATATTTACTAAAGTAGACTTAGTTCAGGTTTGGACTATGCTGTGCAAATAAGAAACACACCAGTCTCTCCTGGGACATGGAGAAGTTGGACAGGTTCACTGATGTAAAATGTGCAAGAGATTCTGTAGCCTCAGTTTGTCTCTTTTCAATAAGCTTCGTGCCTGACTACGCTGCTTTTTCATGCGGCAGTGACACCGAAAGGAAAATTCATCCCAGTATGCTAACCAAATGCTCAACAAAGCTGAGGACATGAGGCATATATTTTGTCTGCTATATCAGACTGTAGACATACTTACAATTTTTTTTAATAATTTGAGACAGAAAACAAAACCAGCATCAGAAAAAACTACTGACGGGAAGCTTCAAAACTCTGGAGCCAGAGTGATAAAGTTTGACAAACTAAAAGAAGAGTAAATAATGAGCTTATACTTTGAAGTCAGTATATACATATGAAAATTCTTAAGAGTTCTCAGAGGTTGAAAAAACTCACCATCATTTTCTTGTTTGACAAGAAAGCTGAAAGCTGACTTTCCTACTGTCTAGATAAAAACTAAATCTCTTGAAAATTTGGCAACATGAAGGTACAATCCAATAATGGATGACATGGAACAAATGAGTGGTATAGAAGAGAAAAACTAAACAGCAGATCAACATAATATTTTTTTCCAAGAAAACTAGTTGCTTAGTCTGTGCAGGAGAGAGGGTTCTGTATTTGTTTCGTTTTTTTCATGTATAGTGTAACTTTTGTTGTTTCATTTTGTTTTGTTTTCTAGTAAGCGTATTAAGGAGATCCGATTTCATCCATCAGTTTTCACTGTGCTGTACAAATGGAAGTATCAGGTGCTAAAGCTGATACTGGGGATTCATAGACTCCTTAGCCTGACAGTCACATCTGGTTGCTGGCTTAAAATGGCAAGGTTATCTGTTACAGGTGTCTTTTACTTTCTGGATTTTTTGATTTACAAAGAAACGTAAAAATGCTTGGCACTGACTGCTGAGACAAGAGTCAGTGGTTGGCCATTACTCCTGGAAAAGAGGTTATTTCCCCATTTTGAACAATGAACAATTTGCCAAAAATGTTTTCAAGAGGAAATGTATTCAGAGTATATGTTACAAGATCTTGTCAAGATTTCAAAAGTTTAGGAGTACCTTTCCAGGGCGGTACCTTAGAAGTGATGTCATCAAAAGCGTCTGTTTATAGACCTTTCACTTCTGAAATCAGAATTCTTTTTGGAGAAATCCTTTATTTGGAAAGCAGAAAATACACTGGGCTCAGCTTCCATTACTCTAATCACATTGAGTTATAGTCTCAATACATTATCCCTATAGTTAAATGTCTTCCTTATGAATCACTTCAATGCATCTCCAAGATATTGCTTGGAAGGGCTGCAAGCTACTGTTTTCACTCCCTTGCACTTAGATTAAACAGTCAGCAATGAGATTATTTTTTTCCTATAAATATGGGCAATTAGTGGATATGGATAATTCAACTGGTAAAAGAAAATAATATGAAAATTTACACCATTCTGGTCTTCTATGATTTTCAGCTAGGATAATTTTTACACTTGTGAAGTGAATGTAAAAAATACACTTTTATGACTTCTTAAAACCATATATACTCTGTCAAGATGTAAGAATCTTCCCAAGATATGAACCAATCACGAATGAGGCAGCAGAACTTTATCTGCTGAACTTTGAATCTTCTGTTCTAAAATTCTCTGCAGTCAAAATCTTGAAAAAAATTTCAGTTATTATCAATGTCATTTTATTTCAAGCAACAGTGTATGGAAACAAGAGAGAGCAGAAAATTATGCTTCATAGAGAAAAAAATACTTGAATGGTTGAACTTCTGTGTAGCAAGCAAACAGAAGGAACCAGTGCTATGGATGATAATGAGTGACTGTTTCTCTCAGTACTGTCATCCACCAACAGCTCTTTGTACAAACTCTAGCTTTGTGTTGCAGGCACTTGCACACATGGTCCACATCAGCGTTTGCCACTTCTACATGAAAGCATGTCAAGGAATTAGAATATCGTGGACTGTATAAGAGCTCTCCTTTTAGATATGGTACCTATAAACCTGTTCCTAAGTGCCATCTCTCTCCCCATCCCAGGCATTCCTTATGTTTAGCTGGAACTCTGTGCCACTGCTTCTTTATAAATGTCAGACTGTTGGTAGCTTTTCCTAATTTGTGGTTAGAATGTGAAGACAGCTGAAATGTTGTTCTAATTGCTTTCTCTTACGAGTGGAATGAAAAAAGGCTCTTGTCTGCTGTTCTGAGTAAAAAAGTCTGAAATCCAGCTCTTAGTAACACATTTATAGTTATTTTTATGTTAGTAAAAAAGATCATCAGTAGACTTAAACATAAATCCTAAGCTTTGTTGTATGCTTTTCTTAACAGAGTGAATACCATTAAATTAACTACAATAAATGGTGAATTAATGATCTCATTAACTTTGTAGTGTAGAAGATCTGGTAAAAGGCTTTGGATATATCTAGTGGAGAATATATAGTGTGGTTTTGATCTCAGAAATACCTTTTCTAAAGAGAAAATTGCACGTTTTGAAAATAAAACAGGAAACAGAAGGTTTCAGTTTGTTTTATTAATAAATTCTACCATGTCATGACTGGGTTTTAGGGCTCTGGGAAAAAAAAAATGTAGAATTTTGGGTATCACAGAAAGAATACTGGTTTTAACATACTGTCTTTGGAATGGTATTTGTGGAAGTGATATTTCTTTCCTGCTGGAATTGAAACACAGGTCTTTGATTGCCACCAGGGAAGATGCAAGCCAGACCTGTGGTGGCTTCCTCTCAAGATGCTTCTTTTTATATCTCCTGTACTTGCAGTCTACATTCAGCATACCACTTTTGCTTTAAAACCATATTTTGCTTTGTGAAGAGTAAGGATATCATTCCCAGTATGAGTGATTATGTAGAACTTCACCATGTGAAAGTCTTATCTGGAGAATGAGGGTATAGAGCCAAGAGCAGAATTAGAGCAGACAATTAGGAGCTTGCCAGCAAGGACTGCCAGCTGTTTCGAATGGCAGGATACATTAGATCGTATTCTTTCATATACATTCTTTTTTTTGCTCTATTAAATAATATTAACCAGGGATGTCATCATCCATTTGTATAAGAACCACACTAAGAGAGAGAACCGACACTGATGGTCATATTGGAGCAAAACAAGAAATGCTAAGGCAATAGTTCAGCAGAAAGCTTTTATTCTAATAAAGGAGACTTCTTGGGTGGATGGAAGCATAGTGAGAATTTGGAACACATCACCTTTCAAAAAAACCCACAGAGACATATTGTTTATCATGCAGAAAATAGAATCTGTAAACTCCAGAAGGGATAATAGATAACACAGCAATACATTATGCAGAGGTAATATAATGAGCACTGTGAAACAGGCTACATGAACCAGGAACATGCTAAGCAGCAAGGGAAGAAATGACAACCTTCAGGAGGTTGTCAGGTCAGTAAATTAATAGAAGGGATTTTATTCAGTGGTGTTGCTGTGCTGCAGACTTCCAGTATCAAGTGCTTTGTTCTCTCCTTGTAGCCCTTCTCATGAACAAGATGTCCCCCTTTCTCCTGCAGCATTACCTGTTGCCATCAACAAGGCAATACTCCTGACTGCACAGTACTTTATTCTTTAACCAGAAAATTGTCAGTCCCTTTAATAAAAATATTTTGTCCTTCTCCCAAGCATTGCTGCATTTGTTCCTGCTGCCATGGACAAAGTGAGCTAGTTTTGCTCCCACCACAGCCTTGTGCAAAGAACACCATGGCATTGGGACACTTGAACTGGTTAGCTGCACCAGGGGAGGGGAAACCATGAGATACAACTTCTGAGACAACAGTGAACTGAAACTCCTGCTTAATGGAATGCTTGTGGATCGTGACCTCACCTCAAGCCTTCAGGCATGAATTGAAGCAGACAGTGTCCCTGACAAGCAAATACAAATGATTGATTACATTTACTGAAAGTTTGCTCTTCATTCCTCCTTCAGAGGATGATACTTTCACCTCTTTTGCTATTCTGTGCTACTGTTAGCATCTCACTCTGAGTATGTCCTTCAGATCATCAGTTACTCCCTACAAATTCTTCAACCATCCCCTAATCTACTCTGCCACCTTCTGTATTTCATTCTCAAAGCTCACCCACATCTTTGTGCTTTGTGCCAAACGACCACTTGGGAAAAATCAAGAGCATAGAAAAAATACTCAGCTTTATCTCAATTCTGACACTGGGATGAGTTTTCAGCCATCCACTGCAAGAAAAAGCCATTGTTTTTAGACTAAAATGTATTCAGATGCTGTATTTATTTCAAACTCTTTAATACAGATAGATCTTATGGAGAATTTAGTTGCTTAATATGGTTTTACCTAACAGGCAAATTGCATAATTTTTCCAAATATAAGTTTTGATTTGCAGTTTTTGGTTGATTTGTGGGTTTGTTTGGGGGTCTTTTGTGGGTAAATATATCTCAGAAAAAAAAGTAAGATCTTTCACAGTAGAAAGCACTGCGTTTTTTTCTCATTTTCTCATTTGTGGCATATTACCTTTAGAATATTGTTTATCATTTTTTCTTGATATTTTCAACAGATTCCTGTTCTTCAAAGACTTAAGCTAATGATCAGGCTTTGGTGTATGAATATCAGTTGGTATCCTTACTGCAGATATTAGTTAGAAGCAAATAGAAATTGGCTTTCCCAGCTTGTTACCAGCTTCTTTCAGCAGTAGGATTTACACCATAAGCACCAGTAAGGATCTGGGGGGCACTAATACATCTGGCCCAATTTTTAATTTTTTTAACTTTTCAATTTTTTTCTAATTTATAATTTCACCAACACTGATATTTTTCATTCTATAACACTGTTGAACATTTGCATATTTTTTCTGTTAAGATTGTTTGGGTTTAACTTTCTCTTAGGTTCTAAGTACTGTTTTAATAATTAATGTAATGTTCCAAGAAAGCAGCCCTTGGGATGCTGAGTTACCCATATGTAACTCATACTGTATTTATGCATTGTTGATTTAAAAGCATCATTTATTTAAACATATAATCAGAATACAATGTTATGGTCCCTTTGTTTATCTGTTTTCTGTATCCAAAATAATTAAAAATTTTCTAGTTCTTCACAATGTTTTTATACCATTTTCATGATTCCTTTTCAGAGTCGAGAATAAATTGAAATGTTTTGCAGAATCAGAAATTTAGAGGTAGTAATACAAGTGGAACATAAGGGACTTTATATTCTCAAGTGCAACGGTAACATAAAAATTTTATTTTTTCTAGGTTTACAGCCTCATGGAGCCATGGTTCCTCACTGAATTTTATGTAGTATTTCCTCCTGAAAGGCAGCAGGCAGGAGATCTCTCTGGTTAGGGTGAGTGGATTGGCTCCTCCCAAGATGCTTTGTTCCCTCATCATTATGTATGCACCTTTTGTTACTGCTATGGGTTCTGTATCTCTCCTGCCCTTATCTACCCTATATGCATCCCCTTCCAGATTGTTCTCCCTTCCCTGCTCTCCCATTGCTCCCCATCCCTGGCCACTCCTTCGGGTTTTCCCTGTTGGCCCCTGTACCCCAACCCCGCCCGTGCACCGCCCCTGTGCCCTGGGACCATTGGCCCTCGTGCTCTCCCCGCCCTCCTCGTCCCCATACAAAACCCCACGGCCCTGCTGTGTCTTTGTCTTCGCCTCTGGGAACCTTCACACTGTGTAAATGAGGTTCTGCTGTGGAATCCCGTGTGGAGACCCTCCCTCGCCTCCTGTATTGCCGCTGGGCAGCGGGGCCAGGCTGTCTGGGAAGGTTGCAGCTTACTGTGCCATGCCACACTTAAAAACGCACGGCAACAAGTATTCAATATAAAATGCTGCACATACCCTTGCCATCATATGTACTATTGTGGCTTGTTTCTTCAGCCTGATAAAATTGTGGACAAGAATTCAAGGGAAGAGGGAGTTTCTATTTCTATGCTATTGTATATCCAGATAAATACCAGAAGCAGAAATGCTTTGTTATGAAAAATACTGTGGATTTTGCCATTAAATTTTCATATGCTTGCAAACTCTCTATCAGGAAGGATAGCTGTCCAAATATCTGGTCAATAGAATTTCTCTTTCTGATAAGCTTTTTAGCATTAAACTAGAAAAATCTCTGGTTTTTGCTAAAAGTTCTCAGCAACTGAGATTGTCGTTCTCCAGCTTGTCTAGAGGGGAGGAAAAAGAAAAGGAAGGAGACCAGAAGAAGGGAAGTAATATTCTGTGATTCCATAATATTAATCAGGAAGAAGACAAAGGATATGTATTCGGTAACTTTTGCTCTGGGTTACCATATTCTGTGAACAGTACAGCATTAGAATCATAATATGCAATGAAGTAACAATAAAGAATTGAAATATTCACCAAATGTGTCCTATAGAAGTGGTCTGTTCTAATGGGTTGACCCAGACTGGACATTAGCTGCCCAACAAAGCCACTCTATCATGCCCCTGTCCATTTTCAGCATGGATTTCAGTATCTCACTTTCCCACATAACACTCTATTTCATTCCCAGTGTAGTTTGGGATAATTGTATTCTAAAGGAATCATACACATCCAGAAAATGTGCACCTGCATCACAAGTGAAGGTATTGAGGCACGTGTCTGCATAAACTGCATAATCTGGCAATCAATGACATATTCTAGTTCCCCATATTTCTAATAGAGACCTAAGCCAATCAATTCAAATTCCTGTGTCTTGTCCAGCTTTAGATGCCTCTAATATCTAGGTTTCCATCACTTCCCTAGCAGGCTGTTTAACAGTCTTGCTGTCAAAAACATTTTCCCAACATTTATTGGAAGTTTAATTCTTTAATGTCTTCCCATTATATCTAATAATGAACTTTTATACCAGCTTTTATGAGTTCACATGTTCTTCCTTTCCCACATTTGGTGCATATGAGTATTAAGTAATTTATTTACAATTTATTTACAAATTAAATAATTGAATTCAGCAAATTGGTATGTTGACAGGATACTTATACATCAAAATATTCTTCTCTGGATTTTTTTGTTGTCATACTCACGAATTGCACAATTGTTATGGGTTCATTGTGAACGACTCCCTGAAAGCATCCAGCACTTGATTTGAAATACAAAACCCAAGAATCAGAAATTCAAGATCTTTTCTTTATTAGGGTGACATGCATAACATGGTATTAACTTGCACTTAATCCTTGAATAATTAAAGCAAGAGTAATTCTGATGTAATTTTAACCACTCAGGTGGACAAAAATAGAATGCACTGACTATGCATGCTTTGCAAGTTATGCCAAATCAACACCAAATAAGTCAATCTGATAGAAAATAAATATGAAAGGCATCAAAGCACCACAGCTACAGAAATTTTCTTTATCTTTTTTGTTGGAAGCTGAGGCTGTATATTTCCTTTGAATATTTCTAATCTTTTTTGTACTTCAGGCATTGCTTAGCAGAGTTATAACCTTATTCAGACATTTTATTAATCCATAAGATGCAGTATGTAAATACCTTTTATTGGTTTTCTCAGCCTTAGATGTGATCTTTATTCTGAATTGTCTGAAGGGGAATTAGAGCTGTGATAGTTAACTATATACCTGCTTTTTTACTTCTTGTTCAAGAGTTTCTTAGAGGAGCTATCTAGAGCATCAAGAAGCCTGCTTAACTAAATATATGATTCAAAGGGCTAGATAAAATGGGTAAAACTTTTGTGTGGGTACTTCCCCAATTATTTCAATTTAGTTTACTCCAGGTTGGAAAGTAATTGAGGGAAACTGAATTGTAGTGAGAGATTTTTATCTCTGAAAAGTATTTTACACAAGGAATTAATAGCATTTTACTAATTTATTTTAAATTTCCTTTATAATTTACTACAACTTTTCTGACACTTTCTAGACTAGAAGTCCTAGTCTCTGTTTTGCCTCACTAAAAAGGTTCATATAGAACATCTCATTTTTCTCTTTCTCTTCAAAAAAAACCCCAAACAACCCCCCCAAAAAGTGAACATAACAAATGCTATTAATTACTCTCTACAAAATATTACATATCATTCTTCTGCCAGTAGCTTTTTCTTTATTCATTACTGAAGCAAACTCCCTCTGCTTGACTATGCCACCCAGGTCTTGTATGAGGGGGATTCCTAGGAATGAAGCTATGATCCCAAGCACAGGGAAGCCCTGAGTGGATGTGCAGTGCCTTTAGCTCTCTAGGACATTCAGGAAGCTGGGCACATCTAAAAATTTTGATTGCACATTATTCGATTAGCTAGCTTTCACTATCTGATGCTCTGCTCCTTCAAACAGGGCCAGCTGGTGATGATGAATCATTTCAGTGGCATAAGAGCTGCAACAAATATGGAAGCAGTGCCCACGAAGCAAATTCTGAAAGAGGAAAATGATGTGAAAATGGCACAGATTGGGAGACTTGACCACTGAATGACTTTAGGAAAAAAAAAAAAAAAAAACCACAGAGGAAAGAACATGACTTCATTATACCAGTAAGTAGAAAATTAACACAAGATGAATGATTCATAGAATTACAGAATAGAATTATAGAATGGTTTGGACTAGAAGGGACTTAAAGATCTCCAACCCCTCTGCCATGGGCAAGGACACCTTTCACTAGATCAGGTTGCCCAGAGGTCCGTCCAGCCTGGTTTCTCGGGAATGCATTGGTCCCTCACAAACCTCCCAATACTGTGGGTTGTCCTGACCCAGGTGCACCACCTTCCACGTGGTCTTGTTAAATCTCATGAGATTCCCATGAGTCCACTTCTCTTGAGCTTGTCCAGGTCCCTCTGGATGCCATCTCATCCTTCAGGTATGTCAACTGCACAGAATTCTGATTGTACAATAGGAAAAAGAAGGGGGTTATTTAAAGATTTGGATTGGTCTTCTGAAGTTGGCAATACTTTTGTCCCTGTGTGTTGACAGCACTCATTAACCTTCATTGAATTAGAGGGGCTTTAGGACTGTTCTGACTCTGCAGGACACTGAAGGACATTTCAGACCTGGAAAACAAGACTGTGGAGTGTAGATCACCTAATGTTTGATGACATTCCAGGCTACGGTGCTTTGCTTTAGCAGAACACCAGAGTCTTGCATATCTTGGCCTAACAGCAAGATGGGTTACTCATAACACCAGTGAAAGTCGAGAAATTATGCATGCTTAAATTGTTGTTATTAAAGATGATGCTGACACTGGCACATTATAGGTTTTCTCAATCTGGAATAAACTTTCAGACAGCTTTGGTGTAAAAAAAAGGCAGCTGAATACCATCCATGTATGCTAATTTCAGATTAATTTTGCTGCCCCACTAGTGTTAGGGGTGGCAATCCAGTGACTCCACACTGACAGCTGATCTGTCATTTCCTGTTTTCAAAAGTTAGCTGTATCTGGAGATACAGGAAAACCTTAAAATAAACTTTACAGTGAAAGACACAGGAGTATAAAAGAGACTGTATTTATATACATTTTCAATTTTGAAAACACTGTACTGGGCGCTTTGACAACTGAGATATGAAAGGGGTGCACTTGCTCACACCTATACTCACACAGGAGGAAATAATTTGTGAGACTAACTACAGTGAATGAGGATAAATGCTGAGGCATGAGGAAAACCAGAAATGAATCCTGCAAAGCACAAGTCTGAGTGGTGCAGATAGCAACAGGGAGCATTTAATAGTGTCGTGTCACAGACAGAAAGGAGTTTCCAAAATCTTTTGGACAGATATTGCACTGATGCATTCACTTATGTGAAAAGTGAGAAGGAAAGTGGTTGCCCACTTCAAATGATTTAAGGGCTCCAACGTTGTTTGTAACACTTGGTTATTGATGGAATCCCATCTTTGGAATGCAAGATGACACTGCTGGCAGTATCAAGCCTTTTCTCTCTATGCATAGAGCTAGAAAGACCAGCACAAGACTGACACAGTGATGGAAACTCTTCTGGTCAAAATGTTTATTTCTGCCCTACAGGGTACTGTTCCACTTCATCCAAGGGTTCAACTAAAGAGCAGAGGTGGGTGAATGTTTGGCCAGAATATTTTTGAGAGAGCTGGGGGCTGTGCCAGCCATACAGTTCATCTTCGGATGAATGCAGAGCAGGAGATGAAGATGCAAGGACTGGTCTTGAAATCAGGCTGGGGGATTTCCACAAAGAGCAAAGCCTCTTCAGAAGAAAAACCGTGTGCAGTGCTTGCAGTCTGGGAAAACACAGAAAGTGCTGGAAAATAAGTGTGGAAGAAAAAGTCCTCAATATAAGGAGACAGCAGAAAGGAGTGAGAAGGATTGGTTTTTAAACCTCGTATTGCCATCTGTCTTAGCTAACAGAGTACAGGTATTTTCTATTAAGAATTTGGGTTGGGTTTTTTATTCCAGTTCAGTGTTTCACATTCCAACAAAAACTAGATTTGGAGATTAAGTGAATTTTGATAAGCTCCTTAGGCAAATACATGATGTATTCACCTTGGGATGCTGACTTTCATAGACTCCTATGCAAGCATCCTCTACATGTTGAATAAATATGTCACCAGAGTTTAGCAGTTCTCCCTGTTGACACAGTTATGGCTTTCATTTCTGCTCATGACTTATTGCCCAGCATTGTTCCTCGGACAAAGCCTTGACTTGAATTGCATCCTCTGTTTTCTGTCAGTAATTCACAGCTTCTGATGTCAGTTTTGCTTCGCGAGGAACTGCACTGTAGTGTCTTTCAGGAATACATCTGCCTTTCTCCCAAACAGCACTCCCATCTTCAGGGTACTGTATAATTGTTGTAACTTCAGTAGTCTGTGTCTTCCATTCCAGACAGAGAACCAGCTCAGCACAGCTTTTGTGTTATTATCTTGGCATCCCTCCCTGCATGGCAGTCCCAGCTCAGTATCTTATCGCTGCAGATTTTTATCCTGACATTTGATGTGCACTCTGTTATGTGGACATCACAAACAGCTTTGGCCTGGAATCTCAATAGTAATCCATGAAGAGATCACTGGAGAATTTGCATAACAGGACTGTTTGGGAAAAAAAAAATTACTTGCTTGGAATTTGATATCTCTTTTTTTATGCCGTTCTCTGTGATAATTGGTCAAAAGATGATCTGGTAATTTTAATGTAGTTTATCCATTCCCTTTCTGAGGAGGAAATTGATGTGTGTATTCACTATTAAGATAGTAGCCATATGTAGCAAATTCTAATTATTTGACCTATAGATCTGTTCCATGCTGCAGTCTAGGTCTAAATTTCACTTTCTTACTTTATATCTTAATCCAATATATTCCATCTTTCTTTTTGTAGACATCACTTGTATGTCTTTCTGTGTTTGAATGGGTGCACCACTGTGTGCAGTTTCTAATGGTACCCTAAAATGAAATAGCTGCTAAAGATCAGAAATGCATTCGTGTCAGTGCTGCCAGGTGAGAGTCGGTCTTTTCTCCCAAGCAGCAGGTGAAAGGACAAGAGAAAATGACCTGAAGTTGAATCAGAGGAGGCTTAGATTGACTATTAGGAAAAACTTTTTCACTGAATGGTTGTCAATCATTGGAACAGGCTGCCCAGGGTGGTATCACCACACCTTGAGGTATCTAAAAGATATGTGGATGAGGCACTCAGAGACATGGTTTGCTGGTGGACTTGGCAGTTATAGTTTAATAGTTGAACTCGGTGCACATTTGCTTACGTAAATAAATATTTTATTGCATCGGTGTGGGTAAATGACTCTTTGGCTGTCTGTCTCATATCAGTAAAGGATTGTCCGTTATGTACTTGACCCATTCTTGAGACTACAGCCACTCCTCTCTTTGAGCAGTTGCTATTTAGATTGGCAAAAATGTTTTTGTGATTTTTGTTTAAAATTATCATTAAGGATTTGATTTCTGACAGTAGATATAAGCAGCCCATCAGATGTGATCTTTTCACCAAAGTCCAAAGACAGAAGATGATTTTAAGACACTTTTTCCCTACCTTTCATATCTTTGGAGAAAGCAAGTGCTTGAGAGAAGGTTTTCTCAGAGAGATGAATTGCTGCCAAAACCATGCACCTTCCAGCAGGGCTGCCCAGCGGGAGTGCTCTCACACAATCAGTGCATCCATGTGGTTCACACTCATTCCTTTTGTGCTGCAGCCATGGTTTTTGAGAGCTCTTCTTGCTCTGGGCTGTTTTTGGGGCATGCAATTACCATGCACATGGGCTAGTTACAGCAACTGAAGCTGAACACAGCGAGGTTTGACACAGAACAGGGCTGCTCTAAAATTCCTTCTCTGATCTTGCCTGTGACCTAGGAAATCACCTTGTCTTTTACAGGCAGATTTATTTTTTTGCCACAAAATTTTACCACCTTAATCCTTCACCCTGTTCTTCACCAGGTGCTTTAGGAGGTGTCTATGTCCCTTGCTGTGTGGTGTATCTGACAGTATGACCTGGAACTTGGCAATAAGTTT
This sequence comes from Daphoenositta chrysoptera, assembly GCA_013397915.1. NCBI lineage: Eukaryota > Metazoa > Chordata > Aves > Passeriformes > Daphoenositta > Daphoenositta chrysoptera. The sequence continues at coordinate 136,558 of VZRO01007812.1, read as the reverse complement.
TGCAAGGATAAATAAAGCAGCCTGTATTGAAGAAAATTTGATAAGTGAGCATGAACTCTCTTGTGGCTTAATGAAACATCTGGAGACATGGGATTTGCATTGCAGTGGGAGAAGACACAGGAAGCCCGGTGCTTCAAAGCCAGATTCTCAGGGATGGAGACATTAATGGATAGAATCAATCTCTTCTCTAAAAGTTGATGATTGAAATCTTGCACGGTCAGCAGATTCTTTTTTGCAGACAGTGGAAAAAAATTTAAATCTTCTATTTTATCTCACCCCAAGGTGATGCCCTAGAGAGGTGACTGAGATGGGGGTCAGAATCACTCTCTGCACAGGTCTGTGTCTCCTCATATTACTTGAAGAAATCTAGCCTAGAGGATTGAGAGAATTAAATATACTGAGCTGAAATGCACCTATAACCTCTATGTTTCTTTTGCAATAAAGGACCTTTAAAGTAGAAATATGTGCTGTTAGTCTGAAGCTGACAGATACTCTTACCTTCAAATTCTGCTTCCTTATTTTAAATATTACCACCTTAGATATGCACGCACTCCCATTCAGGAGTGTGTTTGTGTTAGAGAATAGTTCGTGATTCATGCACACATGATTAAGTCCCCCTACTTCTTGGGGGCTTTGTCTGTACAGGAAAAGAGATGCTTTATGTGATGCTTCTCAGTGAGAGTCTCCCGACAGATCTGTCTCTTCCCTTTGCAAGTATGCTGGAGCATAAGCGTGCACATTCCATCTCTACGAATGGGAGAGGAGAAAGTGCATTCAACATCTGTTGCAGGCAGTTATGAATATTACAGTAGTCTGGTTTTCCTAGGAATTATGCCTAAAGCAGGGCCTATGGCTCAGACATTAAATAGGAAAAAACTAGCCTAGTACAATTTCTCTAGGTCTCTTATTTCCTATGATTTTCCTTCAAGTTTTTACCGCATGTTCCTTGAGAAAAATCAAGGTCAAATTTCCTTATCCTGATTTGCAGTTTTATCTTGTCATAGTTGGACATCTGCATGATCCCTCAAAACATTTCTGAAATAAATTTGTGTGAATAATTGGCCTGGATAGCAGAAGCAGGAAAATGTGATACTCATGGGTAATTAATACTTTGAAGTTTCAGTAAAAATAAGAAAAAAAAAAA
>VZRO01007812.1:114764-131337 GCA_013397915.1 Daphoenositta chrysoptera | reverse complement strand
GAAGGGAAGGGAAGGGAAGGGAAGGGAAGGGAAGGGAAGGATGAATGACTTCGCTTGTATCATTCAGACAGCTGGAGACAAACATTTTATAACATGAGGAGGGACCTTTAATTACTGTTGATAGTTTATATGAAGACTTTCTTTTCACAAAAGCTTTGACAGATTTGCTCTCTGCTAAGACAGGTCATCAAAGAATTAATTTGTACGTGTTTAACATTTAAATACTTTGTGAAAACTACAGACCCAGGAAATTGGAAAATATGTTTCAAAGCTTTAAATAATTTCTTTCCATAGCAACTGCTTAGAAAAATGAGACCTTTGACTTTGTTTCAGAAATTGTTTATGCTTCTAATGGTAATTACATCAGCATTCGATGAAGGTTCCCCATTGTATAAAGGACAACTGTAAAACATAAGAAACATCAGAAAAAGCATGAAAAAATCTCAAGAGGTTCAATTCACAAATGAGATCTACAAGGTTTGTGGCACATTCTATGATTATGTCTAGATTAAAGATAAATCGGAACTGTATTTTCATATTGTGATGGTACATCATCTGCAAACAGTCCAAATAGCATGCAGAGAATTATGGACTGAATTCAGCGCATAGGAAAAATCACCTGGCCCACCCCCTGCTCCTGCTTATCCCTTGGACAAAGCATCCTCACACATGCACAGGTCCAATCCCTGATATTGTTTCATCAAAGCCTAGTACCCCTCTTTCTCGCTCATGTATGGTACAAAATCCTGTGTACTCACTGAGGACACATTATGTACATTTCTTCTTAACCCCATCTTTCTTTCCTGTCCTGTAAGCGTTCCCAGCTAGTAAAACTTTTATATATCATGTAATCTGGTTTTTCATAAATATATAGTCTTTGTGACTAACAATATGACATACAATCAAAGAATAATGTACATTGAAAGGGACATCTGAAGGTTTTCTGCCCAAACCCTTACTCAAACCTGAGACAAAGGCAAAATTTCAGTAAATTGCTCAGAGCTGCATCCAGTTGTGTTCTGAATGCCTGCAGGGGTGAAGATGACCCCCATACCTTCAGGCATCCTCTTACAGTGTTTGATAACCTTCACAGCAAATAAACTTCTCCTAGAGTCTAAATTTTGTTTGCTTCTACTCAGGTCCAGTGTCCCTTGTCCTTTTGCTTTGTAACTCCAAGAGCAGCCTGTCTCTGGCTTCTCTATACCTCCCATTCAGGTAGTGGCAGTCTGCAATGAAATCTTCTCTGAACCCTTTTTTTCTGGGCTGAACAAGCCAGCTTTTCTCAGTCTTTCTTCACGATTCATGTGCTCAGGTGTTCCACCTTCTGGATGGCTCTTCACTGAAGTGCCTCCAGTGTATCCCCATCTCTCTTGCACAGGGGGGCCCAGACCTGGATGCAGAACCAGAAAGGGAAGGATCCCCTCACTCAGCTGGCAGGCATTGGTCTTCCCCCTGCAGCCTGATATGTAGTGGGCTTTCAGCCCCCTGCTGGCTCGTGGTCAACTGGTTTTCCATCAGGACTCCCACATCTTTTTCTGCCAAGCTGCTTTTCAGCTGGTTGGCCCTGAGACTGTGCTGGCATTTGTGCTTATTCCTCCCCAACAGCAGGACACTGGGTTTCCCTTCATTGCTCTTCATGAGGTTCCTGTCAGCCCCCTTCTCCATTGCTCTTCATGAGGTTCCTGTCAGCCCATTTCTCCAGCTTGATGAGGTTCCTCTGAGTTGCAGCCCTGCCCTGCAGTTTACTGGCAGTTTCATTCATATGGATTTTATTCATGAAGTTACTCACCGAGGGTGCACTTAAACATTCCTTGGCCCCGGATCATTCCCTCACAAACACCCTCAGCATGCACCTACCACTGGGACTTTGTGCCACTGACATCTGCCCTTCAAGCTCAGTGGTTCATTTTATCTATTCCCAAGTATCTTCACTGTAACTTTTGCTATCCCTTACTGTTAATTTTTTTAATTAAAAAAAGGAAAAGGCAAAATTAAGTAGAAACACAAGCATGCCATTCACTTTCTAGGCTTGAAAATCCCAAACCCCACATTCAACTTTCTTACTCATGCCTTTCTGTTTTCCAGAAAATATTAAAAATAATGTTTTCACATTCTAACCTCTAGGGAAAATCAGCGAGAGGACAGATACTTTTTATTTTAAAGTTAGTTCTTCAAAATGGATCTTTCAAGGGGTTATCTGAGTTCATGACACCTGGATGGAATTTGCAGAAATTTTCTGAGCACTTTTGCTCCTTCTTTTTCTCTTTTTAAGGAAATTGGCAAAGCAAAAATGTTCAGACCTGTACTTCCTTTCTTCAGAGGCTAGTCCTGAAAAAGCCCTCTTGAACTAATATGTAAATGTGTATTGCTGCATAAATTAAGGATTAGAAAAATGAGGCCAAACTCATCCAGTTTACTTTTTCCAGCCAGCCCTGTATAAATGAGGTGGCAATCTAGAAGAAGTTGGTCTTTTCATTTAAACTGGGACCGTTCCAGAAGACCATGTACGAATAGAAATATTTATTGAAGATGAAATGTTCCAGACTTAAACAGGGGATAGGAACAGTAAATTCCTGAATAGAAAACTGTATTTAATTTTACAATATTTTCTTTTTTTCATACTTTTTTTCTTAATCATAAATATTTTTAATCTATTTCAAAACCATAAATTATGTTGCTTTGGTATTTTTTTAAATTTACTTCAGACATTTATTAATCATCAATTAGATAACTTATAATTATTTTTTTCTAATTCTGCATTAAAAAGTTGCACATCTTTTTCTCTGAGAGTAGTCTCATGCAAGACATGGGCACTCGTTCATTTTCGTGAGTCAAGTGACATTCAGAACTGACAACATAAAATATATGTCTTTATTTTGGCTCCCACTTACAATCCTATTTCATGTTAGTCCCAGTCCAAAAGCTAACAGCAGATTTCCTTTAATATTGGTATGCCTCATAGCAAAATTCAGTAAAAAAATTACTTTCCTATGAAAGAAAGTTTGAGGTAAGGAGAAGATATGCAAAGAGTCTTAAGAGATATATTCAAAAAGACATTTGTGCCTCAAGTTCAAATCTTTGTCATGAGGAAAACTTGCTGACAAAAAAAAAAACAAAACAGTTTTTCAAAGGATTTCTGACTAGCTACTATTTCAGTATCACAAATAAGTATCTTATGTATAAGTACAAACCTGAAGCAGCGATGGTGATAATAAATTATTAATTGCATTTCATTTTCCTTCATTCCTGCCGTCTCTTAGCTCATTACAATGAACAGGAAAAGCAACCCACCTACCACCTGTCTCCAAACCAGGGTAGGTAAGGTCTGAGATTTGTCTTTCTGTTTTTGCATGAGGTAAGATTTAAGCCTTCTGCTACTTGAGATTGGCCTAACTGTAAGCACTCTGCAGAGGTGTTTGCAAACTGAGTGTATCAATGAGTAAGCAAACACCCTACTCCAACACTGGTGGTCTGCCAAGTCTGATCCTGAAGATCTTCTGACCTCCTAAACCCTGTCATTCTGTCTATAAATGCTGTGACTGCTGAGGTGGCCCCAGCAGGACAGACGACCGAGGCTGGTGAGGCTCACATGATCTCCTGCCTGGCTTCCCCTACTGCCTCTGCTAGCACTGGATGGACCATTCCACTGACACAATGGGGCATTTTATTTTCTTATTCTGGCAGGATGACCCAAAATTTTCACACACAAGTGGTTATGGGCTTCGTTGAAAAACCCTTTACATTCTATATCAAGCCTGTCCCATCTGCTCTCTCTTCCATGCCAAGGTCCCATGCAAGGCACTCTGTCTCTCTGCTGCAGCATTATCTTTGAAGAGAGAGTGCCCTCTTAGGTGTCTGAGAATTCTGTGTGAATTGAAACATAAACCAAAGACAGAGAAGTGGGTCTTGAGAGCTCCAAACAGTATGTCTTTGTTGATCAGCTCAGGCAGTCAGTTCTTGACCTTTTACATGGGTTATGCCCTGCCTCCCCCTGCACACACACTCACACTCCACAAACCCCTCAGCAGCCTTTTTCTGAGGCTGTTGAAACAACAGCAGGTTTGTTTTCATGGCTTTGGGGGGTACAGAGATATGGATGTATCCCAGGTTTCCCCAGGGCCCTTCTCATGACTCAGCCAAAGGCATTCAAGTGATAAACCATAGCAGATAGTGAGAAGTCTTGACTCTATGCTACCACTAATGGGCCTGTCCCACCGCAGTTTCCATGACAACTGGCAAGCCTGGATTTATGGAACCTGAGCTATAATACTTACATTGCCATAATAAGCAACCCCAGTTTTGTCTTTGTGTAGGACACTGTGAGGATCTGCTTTCTTATGAGGATTAACCTCCAGCTCCCTTTTCTGGCCTGAAACTTGTGGTGGCAAATCCTCACACAGCACATCCTGAGCTACTGCTGATCAGGACCACCACAGGTGGCTGCAGATCTACTCTCTGATGGTGGCAGTCCCTTGCTGGGCCATTTTTACATGCAGGGAGAGGAGTGAATTTATCCTTTTCTCCCTCACACACCACTTCGGGAAAAGACCCTAAACCTAGCCTCCATCACTTTTCCCCTGCTCTTCTACACTAGGAGCTTTCTTGCTGTCCATTCTGCAATCAAAACCAGCTTTCTTCCTTTTTGGGAAGTAGAGATCTCAGATGAAATATAGATTATGCCTGGGGATCTACTACATAATCATATATTATTGATTTACAACATTACTTTGTACTGCTAGTCAGCTACATGCTTCCCCCCAGTTATAGTCAGACTCTGTCAGATTTTTTTTCCTGAGACAGTTGTTAATTCTGGAATATATTTACAAGGTTTGAAAGTCCACTTGTCATTTCATAAAGCAACACAGTGCAAAATGTATGCCAATTATGTCCCCTAGCAGCAGACAGGAAGAATAGACCTTGGAATTTCTCTGAATTTCTATGAAGGAGATAATGAATTTAAGTGGTGCAGACCACAGACACTAACGGGATTTACTAGATACAGAGCAGTTATAGTAGTGTGTATAAGCTGTATGTTACAATTTTTTAAAACAGAAGTTGGCAGACTTCAACTAGCTAACTCTAAGTAATAATGACCCTGACTTATGTGTAGAGCTCCTCATTATGTTTAGCAAACCACACTCCTGCCTTTTAATTAGTCCTGTGGAAGTTATAGGGGTTGTGGATCACCATGAGATAGGTACCTATGGAGTGATAACAAATTAGGAAAGAAAAAAAGAAAGAAAATGCTCTGAAATTCGTGACTGTGAAACTAACAGTAATACAGAAAGGCATGGGAAAAGGCCTTCTGCACATTTGTTGATGTCTTGAAGCTGCAGCAAAACAAAGTCCATCAACTTATATATTGCAGTAATTTGCAATTTCCAGTCTCTATAAAGTGATTATCTTCAAACATAGGCTTAGAGCTCCCCTGTTCCTGCATTGGAAAGCACAGGACCCTGCCAAGTCTGCACACAGTTCCCTCACTGTAAAAGTGAAGGAGCTCCAGATTCTCTGTAGGGCGACTGGCACCTCCTTCTGAATCATTTCGTACGTTCCACAGCTGAGCATATCAGGTTAACCTGGCACTTCTGAAAGCCACTGTGTGTACTCCCTTTCTCCTCCAGAGTGTCAGACAGTGGCCTATCTGTGTTCAGTCGATGGTGTGGGTAGCAGGGGGGTTGTCTCCAAGTTGGGGCTGCCTGGCTGTGTGCTGTCATTCTCTCTCTTCAGATGGAAAGAGATGATGCATTGAGTCTCTGCACCTCTTCTGTCAGGTAATGCACAGAAGAATGAAATCACATATGGTGTGTGGGGGAAAGTGTCCTCATCATCATGAAAGTCATCTTAACCTTGCATTCATTCTAATTCCAAAACAAATTTATTTCTTATGTAACAGCTTGCTATTACAAGTTACTTTACTGATATACAAATTACATTGATATAGCAATTACAATTGTATTACAAGTTACTTTACTGATATACAAATAATTTGTGCAGGCGAAAACCCAGCTTCACTGCACTTATATTTAAAACTAGAATATCTTTTTACCTCTGTCAGATGCCAAAAAAACTGTTCAGTATCTTGAAATTAAAAGAACTCATTTTTATTACATCTTTTGCTTAAGACGATTTCAAAAGCAAAAATAGTTAGGCTAATCTCGAGTAGTAGAAAACTTAAATCCTTTTCTGTTGGAGATTAACAGGGCTACCCAGTGGGTGCTATTATCTGGCATTATCTCACAGAATTAAAAATTTCCTTTGCAAACTGAGCTCTCAACTAACAGCCAAGTGCTTTTCATCCCCGTTGAAAACTTTTGCTGTTATTTTTGTATTTACTGTTAGCTGTAGTAGATAAGCTGCAAATATACATCTGTGCAATTTTCTTGCAAAGTGTCTGAATGGCTTCCATGGCAATTTCTGCCATCAGGAACCACTGTTTATTAAAACCTTGTTAGATAGTTATTTGGCAGGTTTAAAACTCCAGCAGAGGTTTGACACAGCAGAGGTAGCTCTTGGACGATGATTTCTCAGCACATCCTTCACAAGAAGCTGGGTCTCACCAAGCACGGTGAGTCCTAAACTTAGAAGTAGGTATGGTGCAGACAGATCAAAGAAGATAGTGAAAAAAATGTTTTATTTTCTTTTACTTTTGTTTTATCTGCTGTAGTTGTCATGAAAGCCTGCTATAGTTATCATGAAAAGACCTCAGTCTTATCTTAAGGGAAGTAAAACTTTTCTGAAGGAAGAGCAGGAACTGAAGGAGTAAGCCAAAAAATACAAGTCTTTGGTTTACCTGAGTTCTTAAAAAACAGTCATGCTCCAGCCTGGGTAAAGGAAGACAGTGGAGCAGAGACAAGGAAATAGATGGGAGAATCTGCTCTTAGAAGTAAATGCATCCACTGAAGACCCAGGAGCACATGCACCAAGCTGAATTCTGTGGCTGCCTCTTCCCCCTCCCCTCAGCCTCCCTCCTAGTCTGGCGACTTAAGGCAAATGACAGTCATGGGTGCCACCAGCAAGAAGTGAGAGCAGCAGACTGCATGTCCCAGCACTGAGAAACCCAGTGGAACTGAATGCTCAGGTTGCTGGCACATGTTGTGGAGACAGATTTCCGCAGTATGCAGACTGAAATGCATAATCTGAACAAGGTTATGAGCCAAACATCTTTAGTGTTTATTGAAAACATCCCTGATGTTTAAAATTCTGTGGTCTTCTGAAATCCAGCCCTGCAGTCACTTCTCCCTTTCAGAGAGAAGGAGACACACAGATACTTTGGGAACACGTGGGTCCCCTTTTTCCCCTCCCTCCTAGCAGGAGAGACAGTTTAGCCTGCTTTTCCTGGTTCACATCCTGGGATGAATCACTGCAGACAGGCTGCTCCAGCAGAGAGGCGGCTCAGAGGCCCTTGCAGGAGCAGAAGAGGAGCAGTCTGTCGCTCTGGGCAGGGTTCACCGAGCAGAGACAGGCAGAGGGGAGGAGAGTGATTTATGTGGGTCCCTTTATAAGGGAGTCTGGCGTTCAGATACAGTGTGGGATTTTTCTCTGAAAAACAAACAAATACTAGTTATACTTCCCTGTCTGGAAAAACTCAGTCCTTTAGCCAGTCCCTCTCCTCTTTGCTCATTCTTTTAACTCTCGCTCATGCTAAGCTGCTTTAGAGGTATTTTTGGAGATATTTGGTCTTGGAACGCAGTGTTCCTCCTAGCTGTTTTCAAACCTTCTTGCATGACGTTCCTCTCCACAGCACTGGTCTTTAGGCCAGCCAGAAATAAGGATATTGCTGAGCACAAAAAAGGCCTTGTGTATCTTCCCCAGTAACTACTTTAAAGACTGTAACATATCTGCAGAGGGATTTCAGCATACTTTAAAAATGCCAAAGGACATTTAAAGGCAGTGTCTGGTGACATTATGCATGACAACACTTCTCTGCAAAGGTGGGAAGTGAGAGGAAATAAAAGCTAGATGGGATTATTTGTTCAAATGTACCAAGACTTGGCTCTGTATGAAGGGGTGCTGTAACCTCTTAGCTCATGTGAAGCTGCCCCTTGTGCCAGTCTCTGCATGTGTGCATATGAGTAAAAGAGGGTGATAGTGAGAATATGCTTGGGGCAGTACACAGAGCTGTTCCCATCCATGATGCACTGGTTTTCTGGAATTGATATCTTGAAAATTCAGAAATCCTGCAAATACAATAGAGAAAGGCTTTTCTGTAGAAGGAGAGAACTGCTAAAGTTCTACAACTCCAGATATCCATGCTCACTTCTGTAACATTTTAATGTCAGGTATTTCGTTCGTTCATTGTTTTCTGTCAAGTATCATCCAGGCAATCTATTGGTCTGCCTGAAACCATGTATTGCAGACTAGATAAGAACTAGGAAATATTTCATTTTGTGTGAATAAAACTTACAAGCTATTGTGTAAGGTAGTTTTTTCAGAGCATTGCTGCGAATGTAAGCTGGATTCCTGCTGTGTGCACCAAGAGGACATGTTAGCCCCCTTCCAGTGTTCTATTGCAGTTTATGTTGTGGCAAGCATGTTTCCTAGCTGCTATCCTGGATGTTGCTACAACTGTTGTGTGTCACTGCTGCTGGCAGGAACATAGAGAGGGACAAAGATCTGGGACCCACTGAAATAAAGCATAACATTAGTTTCTCAAGTAAAACTTTATTATTAGTTCTCTTTTCTGCGTATCATATATTGGTCATACTATTTAAATGTCCATCATCACACTTTTGATTTCTGTAAAACACATTAGACTTTTCATGGAAAGGATGGAACCCTTAGAATTTTTAGAATTTCCCTTGCACTTGCCCATAACAATTTTTGGTATAGGTAAAATACATAAAATGTGTGTACACACACATACAGACACACACAAAGGTAAAAAATGCCATGGTTATTTATTTTATTGAGAGCTGTTGGATTATACTGAGACCAGATATATGCATTAGACTCCATTTATTTTCCACTCAGTTTAAAACTGTATGCTATAAGCAATCAACCTATAGTTAAAGGAAATTCAAGCCATATTGTTCATAGGAGTCTTCTGTGCCTTAAAAGTCCACACAGATCTCACATTGAGGTAGAATCAGTTGTAATCTTCGTTTCAATAATTTTAGGAGAGACTGGATTTACTCTGAATATTTCCTAATCCCATGATATTTTCATGGCATGCAACTGAACATGCAGTCACTCACAGCATGACAATTTCTGTAGTGTGCATTACAAAGAATGGTTTATTTTCTCTAACGAATCTTGTGGAAAATATTCTGTACTGCTTTCTGGGAGGGGTTTTAATCATAAAGGAAAAAAGCCCTGAGAAAAATACTCTGTGAAAGGTGATTTAGGTTGGTTGGTGAAAACATTAAGGTTTTACCACACGTTCCTCTGGTTTGTCACCGAGTAAAGGTGGACCTTACAGTAATCTACTTAGCATATTCCCTTAAAATAACCCAGTGACAGATGGCTGTACCACTGTGCAGGGCACCTAAAGTCTGACTTTCAGAATGATTTATGTCATTCAGCATGCTAATAGGTTCCTTCAAAGGTGCTTTTCCACTACTTCTCTAACAAATTGATTCAAAGTAAGACACTTATGACTCCAGCACACATAGAAAACACATATTGCTACCAAAAGAGTTATTTTATTTTCTACCATCAGCACCAGGATGGTGCCTATATTTTTGGAAGCAGCAGGGCTGAAGGGCAACAATTTGTTGGTAGTTCTTAAATTTTAGTTACATTAACGCTGCTTTTATCAGAATGTGCATTTCCACCTCTTCCCTATTTTCTTTTCCATAGGCTGGCCTCCTGACTCAGACGAGACTGCACGTGAATGGTGGCAGCCACTTGGAAATGCCTTTGTTATTCATCAGAGGCCATTTGAACTTACGCCAGCGTCTTTGATGGGGCCTCATTCAGAAACCATCAGGATCAATGGAAAAGCTCCAGTTAACAAGGCCTTGATGCCAATCCAAATCTGATACTAAAGGTCTCCCAAGAAGGATCTGCTTATGGGAACACGGAGTATGATACTTGATAATTCTTGTGCATGGGCACTTTTTTCATGGGGAAGAAAATGTATTTGCTTGCATTCCACTACAGAAAATCTTGCATGTGTCCTTGGGTTTTTGGCAGATGTTGAAAGCTGATCAGAAGCAGATGATGTGAGAGCAACAATATGTCCCTGAGCAACAGCAAAGCAGCAGGTGCAGGAGGAGCATATGCCAGATTCCCATCAGCAGAAGGAGCTGCGTGGAGGACTCTCTGGGACTGCATGTGAGGTGCATGCTCCACTTTTCTTCTGGCACTGGGGAATATTAATGAGTCTTCATCAGGCCAAGCAAATGATTCGCAAATTTAACTTTCAATTATGTAATAATTCCTATCATAAATACCTGGGGACTCTAGTGCAAGAAAATTTCTCATGCAAAACAACCTGGTCTTTAAAAACCATCGTATTTTACTTTTAAAATTGAATGTCCATAAAAAAATTATGAAGGAAATTAGAAACCTTAGCTGCCTCAAAATCTTTCTTACTCATCCAAGAACATGAAGAGTTTCCACTTATTTATTTTTTTAATAAAAAACATTAGTTTCAAAAAGTACTGTATAAATTTAATATGAAATGCTTTGATGAGACCAGTCCTGAGACACTCTTAAAAAAAGAAAATTAAGAAAAGCAATGGTTCGGTGACTGGAAGCTTTTTTCTGCTATTCAGCCCTGGCTCTCTGCTTTGCTTTGAATGGACTAAATAAAAATATGTCAAAATTGAGCAATTCTGGATAGAAGTTATCCATTTTCCTCCAGTGTCATATTATGGTCTTCTGAATGGAACTGGATAAAAGTCTGGTTTATGAAATACATACACATATGTACGCATTTTACCTCGAGACAAAGCCAAAATATTTCTAAAACAAAAAACATCACACCCTCCACATAAGAGCCATCAAAAAGCAGCGAGTGCACAAGAATATAAACTTTCTTGCACTATGTTGAGTCTTTCTCTTTCTTCTCAGGTTCAGTGGAAACTTTCTTACTAAAACCTACAGGAAGATTTTTATTTGATAATTTTTCTCTTTAGGAAACTTTTCTTAGAAATCTCCAATTATTCTCTTGAGCCATATGATGAAATTTAATGAACTGGTTAGAAATCTAAATAAATAGATTTCTTTAAAGAAAAAAATCCTATTTTCTGTTTTTCAAGTAGGATTGAAAGGCCACAGGACAATAGAAACAAAACACCTCCACTGGCCTGAACTTTTACCACTAAGTCATCTCTAAAGTACTCAGAGCATGACAAGGATTTTGTGAATTATGTGTTTTGGAACAACTTGCATTGTCACTAATGTAATCTAATGCAAAAGACTTAGACCAAGTGTTAACAAGACTAGGAATTTACTTTAAAATGACCAGCAAAAAAATTTTGTTCGAAGTATTTCACAGTACTGCATTGACAGATTTCCCAGATATAGCTTATGCCAGGAATCACTCCATGGCTTACCTTGAATTTTAATCAGAAATACTTGAAGAGGTTGGAATGGGAATTCACAGACTGACATCCTCAGCTATCTCAAATAGTTTGATAAATGACATTTGTATATAGCAAATATTTCAAATGGTGATTTAAATCAACCCACCTGATTGTACTGAATTCATAAACCTCCTGTATGACTTTTCCCAAACCATGTCTATCTATGCCCTGCACTCATAAATAGCACAGAGACTATAAAACTTGTCCTCTAATCCTCACACAGATATTATAAGACTGAAACTTCTATGACTGGAAGTGCCACACTGACATTACGTTTAGATCTTGGTAGAAAGAACTGCAAGAACTTTGCAGCTATCGCTAAGGGAATTGCCTTTGCAGTAGGAAACGAGCAAACTGATCACTCCAGACAAACTACAGGGATTTCTTGAAGCCAAAGGGGAATTAGAAGACTTATGAGGAGCTGAAATATCTCAGCATTTGTTAGGAAATCCTCGAATGCCTATCCAGAAATGTGTTCCAGTTACACACCCATGCAAAGCAGGCTGGGGAGAAAAAATAATCAAGAAGGCAGCCCTCTTCACCACAGATAAAGGGGCAAATTTCAGTTTAGATATCCAAATTTCTTCAGGGAGCTTTTGAAACCCTCCTGGTTTAGATTGGCAAAGAGTTGTTCATGCTAGAACTTTAGCAGGAAGGATGGTATAAGACATAATGAAAATCAAGATGAAAAATCCATAGAATAATAAAATGTTGTAGTTCTGAAAGAATAAATTATAAACCCCTGTCCTAAAAAACATGTTATTCATTTTCTCTTCTTTTTCCTTACTTGAATCCAGAAGGTACACAGGTTGACATAATTTTGTAATAGTACCTTTAGTTCAGAATCACAATCATAATACTTAATTTTACGTGTAAGTTCAATGAGTTCTCCTAAATACATTCTGCTTTTCCAAAATAATTACGGATTAATTTATCCAAATTAAAATGAAATATGCTTTAAATTAACTTTGTGACAGCTGGCAATGGGTCCATTGGAACCAGATGCCATCTGGGGACAAAGAGAGAGCATCATTTTCCAACCATTCTTCTGTCCCCTTTGGATCTACTACTGCATGAGACTGCACAAACAGGAATAGGAGTCAGTTATGCTAATCCTGGTCACACACCATGCCTCCACAGAAAATCCCCAGAGATGATGTGCAAGACATAATTGCTTCCCTTTACAGAGAGTAGAGCAGAGCAGAAAATCTGTCTTGAAATCCTGTGGGAAAGTGGAGCTGAGGATGAAGAGTTGGACATGACTGAAACAAAAGAAAGGATTTGGGAGCTTTTTGCAAACATCAAATGTTTACAGCTGCTGTTCAAGCTGATCCAGTTTTCTTGAGATCTAGTTTTCTTGAGAGACTTCTACCTGCAGTGTCTGAGACTAACCAAACTGAATATCTCACAGTCTTGGGAAAGAGGATTTCATAGCTTCCTCTGGCTTGTGGTGTAGCTACTCTGTTCAGCTGGTGTCACGGATGAGTGGAATGCACCTCTCTCAAAAGAGAGAAGCAGTAACATGTTCTATTTAAGTGAAACAATAATTTAAGGGAGTTCAATACATTTCTTGGAATGTAGCAGATTTTGGAATGATCCACACAGAGCCTGGAGACACAAGGGATATGGTAGACCCTCTCATTGATTCATGAGGTTCAGAAAGGATGCACTTCATCCCAAAACTCTGGATGGAGCCTAGGTGTGTCTCGGTCCAATCTTAGTCTCTGACTTGGGCAATGGTTTATGCCTAATGGATTAGCTCTACAGCATTTATAATAATATAGTTACATGGGTTAATAACAGTTTTTCAGTAGGAATACAGCACGTTATCAGTCACTGAGGATCACAAGTAAGGGGTGTCTCCACCTTGAGCAGGGAAGGATCTCAGTCTCAGGTAAGGAGTATTCCAGCTTGCAGGTTCATCACAGGGTATGAGGTCTCTGTTGCTCCTTAGTCAGCCTGAACCAAAGTACAGCCTGGAGTCCAGCGTATCCATCACAGATGGCCTCTGGACAACTGAAATAATTTTGGATTCTCAGACACTAGAGATACTAGGTTTTCCACAATATAGATGGAGGCTAGAAACCTTGCTGTCAGCTGTTTTTTTTGGAAATATCTCTGCAGTTGTAGAAAAAGATCTTTTTACTGTCCTGCCCTGCTCCCCTGCCCTTCAGCTTCAGAAAGGCCAGAGCAAAGTATAATTCCTCTTTCTTTCCAGTCTGGTTTTGTTGTCTTTTTTTTTTTTTTTTTCCCTTCTCTTGTTGGTCTAATTACAATATGCAGTTGTCTTCTGTCAGCAGGAAACATATGAGGAAAGGTTTGGAAATTTATACGCTGAAGCTCTGTGCTCTCTTACAATCCCAGCAAGAGCTGATTTCTAATCCTTTAAATATCAGGATTTCATTAAAGTTTTCTTTTCCCCTTCTAATTCTCAGTATGATTCACAACTGAATTGAGCATTAGGCTGTTTAAACAGTAAAACATTTACACAGAAGAACTCCAGCTGTAGTGTAAATACTATTTAACAAGATTTTTTTTAAAGACATAGTCCTGGAAAAGTCATTATAGCTATTTGTTTGCCAGAAACTATAAGAATAAGAGAAAAATCCTTTGTGTGTAATTTATTATTGTCACTTTATAGGTCAGGGAATTATAAACAGCTCTAAGTATTTTGCAATAGCAACTTTTTACTCTAAGTTCTTCTTTTTAAAATGCAGTGTCTGGTTTTTAGCTGTTACAATACTTCAGTGCATACTTTCAGTCACTTCAGCTGAGTTTCTTAAGTTTTTTTACAATTATTGATGCCAAGAAGATTTTATAGCCACATATTAATGCCACCAGTTTTGCTTACTGTGTATATAAATCTTGTACCAGCATTGTGACTGTCAGTCAGAAAATAAATTTTATAAGTATGACTGCTAGATGGTTTACTTAATCTAATAGCTTCCAATCCACATAAAGTTAGTTAAGAGTTCCTGCTATAACCTTTTGTGACAAACTTGCATAAAACTCACATAAATCCCATAAATATATACTACTTCCCATCAACTTTAATTCCTTCTGCTGACTTATAATCCATAGTAAATTTGGTATAACCTATTGATAGACTCCATATGAGTATATGAGATTTTTTTTCATAGGGTTGGATATTCTGAAACTCCTTAAAACACACATCGGAGAAAAACCTTGACTGTCCAGTGGTTTTAAAGTCAATGTTGTCCTGTAACCTTTCCCTTTTCATACCAAGGAACTCCAAAGGCAACTAAACTCTGACTAAACTAAAATGCAACATGAGCTGCTTACTATATTTCTCAGATAATGCATCCAATGCATTTTGACAAACTGAAGAAGACATTTCATGCTTTCACTTCCACACAAATTCTCAGTGAAAGACCAGGCTTTAAAAGTGTATTAAAACTTCAGTGGGCGTACTTCTGTGGTGAGATACATCCTTACTGGTTTTGCAGGGTTGTCCTCAGTCCTTATGTTTTTCAAAAGAAAACAAAACCTTTTCATTTACATAACACAAGAAAATAGAGTGTAGAAACAAATATCCTGTTTTCAAAATATGGTGGTAAAAATAAAAGAATGCAGCTGAACTGGTGCAGCTGAAAATGATACGCAAAAACATTTTCATCAAAGCAATTCAAACTTTTCATCAAATAAAAATTAATAAGCCGAGTTCATATATAAAATCACTATTCATTTTAATTTTCCTC
This sequence comes from Daphoenositta chrysoptera, assembly GCA_013397915.1. NCBI lineage: Eukaryota > Metazoa > Chordata > Aves > Passeriformes > Daphoenositta > Daphoenositta chrysoptera. The sequence continues at coordinate 116,084 of VZRO01007812.1, read as the reverse complement.
ACAATTATACTCTCAGAAGACAGTAATTACCTTTAACAAGGAAGGCCAAAACAGATGAAGATGTAACTAAGGACACAAGCCTAAGAAAAGCAGCTGCTGTGAAGTAATCATGGTCATCAAAAAGGCTTATTCATAATTTTCTAATATTTCCCATCTTAGGCCAAAAATATGGTACATTAATTAAAACCTGCAGTGGGAAATTATACAATTTAGGAACTCAGAGAGTTCTTAGGAAAAGAGGAAGGTTGTTGACAGGTGTTTTCTAAAAAACCCAGAACCCTCCTGAATATATGCAGAGTTTTCCAAGCATGATATCTTTACAGATCTGTGTAAGGATAGCATTCTAATCTGAGGTTAAATCAGAACAAAGTCTTCTGTGCTTGTGTCATGTGTGCTTCCCTTTCAGAATGTTAAATTACCTGGGCCAGGAGCTCAGTATGTGAGCCAGACAGACCAGGGAGATTAGTCCCAGATATTAAAGTTTGGCTCCAGCTCAACAACAGAAGATTCATTCTTTGTGTATCTACAGTCAACAGATAGTTGCAAGTTCTTTTACAAAGTAAGAATACTTTTGACCTAAGCATCAGTCCTACATCAAAGAATTCCATGTAGTGAATCCCACATTGTCGTTAAAATATGAGTTAAAAAAACAGGTTTTACAAGAAGATTTTCTTGTTCTTGTCTTGTACTGTAATTTCCTTCTTGCTTCTCCCATTATGTATTTTTAGCCCTTCCCTTATTAATTTTTTACTCCTTCAATTCCTTGTTTCCACCTCAGAACAGTCAGCTCCTGAGCAGCCAGTAAGTTTACTCACACAGATATTAACAAGGTTAATGCATCATCCCTCTTGGTGATACTATGTGGGGGAGCTGAAAACATGAAGTTTAGCTTTTTGAAGAGAATTTCATTGAAGAGTCAATTGTTTAAGCCTGACTGTAAAATTATAATGCAAGCCCAATTCATATTCATTGCTATCCAGCCAAATGCTGAGAAATAACAACAATAGCTATTTCCCACAAGGCTGGCTGCCCTGGCAACAAGGTGTCCTAGGGCAAGCCTTCCTTTTGCTGATCCTGCTTTATCTATAGCAGATCAGAGAGGTGGAAACCATGCCCCACAGCAACCCACCTTACAACCACCAACAACCAACCCTGTATGACAGGGCTGCTCAGCAGCAGTGAATCACAAAAAGGGCATGGTATGCATACAGTGGATCCTCTCAGCCTTCTGCTCCACAAGTGCCTTTGATGTGTTTTCTGATTTCAGTATATTATTTCAGTATTTAATCTGTAATTGTAAATGCAATTCATTCTCAAAAA
>VZRO01007812.1:101341-114729 GCA_013397915.1 Daphoenositta chrysoptera | reverse complement strand
AAAAAAAAAAAAAAAGTTGATGATATGTTATAAACGTGGACTAAATCTTAGTTACATGTAACAGTTACATGTAAGAAGTAGATGTATTTACCGATTATTAATGTAATTCATTAATCGTGAGGAATGTTAAATGCATGACGAGTACAGTTCTTTAAAACATTGTTAGAAAAAATTTCAGTTTCATACACATTTTCACTTTCTTGTATATTTATTGCTTTCGTTTTAAAAAGTTTGGATGTTTTTCACTCAGTCAGCTTCCCTACCTCTCTCCTTAGGAACATTTTACTTTTTTCAATAGTTTATGTGCTTACATCAAAAGCCGCCTTCTGCCTCTTTCCAGACTTGCAGTTACTTGCAGTACTCAACCTGCTTTCTTTCATGTACATCATTGCCACTGTTAAGACTTCTCCCCACTAAGTTGTGATTGCTGTAACATGATCCCAGTGCTGTCTGAACAGCTCACAGTGATGTCTGCTCCTGTATGGAACCCTAGCCTCTAAAACCAGTTATCCACTTGTCAGGATATGAAAGCACAAATATCACTTCTGGAAATGCATAGACTAGAAGGAAACCTATCCCAAACCTTATTTAGACTGCAGCTGTTTATTGTCCACTTAAAAGGTAAGGATACAACCAGTTAAAAATTTTACAGAGCTCCTGTGGAATGTGGTTCACATTCCCTTGCAAGTAAATTCACTACACTGTTGACAAATTTTTTACCCATTCCTACAAGTTTGTTTTAGCTGTAAATCTGCTTTCGGTTCCACATAGGGAAAGTCAAAAGTACCAAACTCACTGACTGTAAACAAAAAACTTGAAATATTATTGGCCTAAACTATGAACCACAAACCCAAACCAGAAGGCACTAGAATCAGTCTTGGATCTTATCTTTCCAGGGAGCAGGCTTCAACAACCCCAGGCCATGAAATATACTCTGTGCTTGAAGAGGGTAAAAGGACCACGCTTCCCTGACAAGCTTCCCTCCTAATCCCAGCTTTAAAGGTCCATATGATTCTCACCGATTCATCAAAACAGAGTTATTAGGACATAAACACAAGGCACAAAGTTTTTTGGAGCACCTCTGAACACCTTCCAGGTTATCTAACTGTTGTTGTCAATCCTTGCCAATAAGGGCTGCAGGAGACTGTAAAACCAATCTGCAAAATATGCATTTAGTAAGTTGTTTTAAGGAGAGATAGGAGAGAAAGTGTACCAAAAGAGACAAAAAATAATTAAAAATATAATTGGAGAATTCCAGCTTAGAAACATAATTCTGGTTTATTTCCTAATGTTCAGAAATATGCAGAAAACAAAATCTACATCAGGTCAGTTTTGATCATCCAGCATGCTTAATTAGATTGTTATTATGTGTCTCTGATATTACCTTCATCTTGAAAGAATTTGTTTTCAGTACAGCAGCACATTTTTAATCCTATTAGCTATGTGAGAATAATGAGTGAAACCAAAAATGATTTGGCTATAGAATTTCTGGTTTGTTGGCTGGGTGACACAGCAGCACAACTTTTGTATCACAAAATAGAGTACTGGGTACAGAAATCACTAAATGAAGACTTTCCCTGGCTGTCAAACTGCACAAAGTGCGATGTGCGGAGGAGTGAAGGACCCTGCTTTGCAGTAGGCTAAGAGTAACTTCATATCCATGGCATTTCTCCAGGCCCTGAGTAAACTGGACCACAGCATTAAAAAGCAGTGCTTTAGACTGCTAGTCTACAGGCTGATTTGCAGGTTAAATGGCCAAAATTGATGGGAACCAAAGTAGCTCTGGGGAGAGAGCCATAACGTCACTTTCTGCTTTACTGTTTTGTGTCCTGATGATCCTTAGTGCCGAAGTTCACTTAAGCTTCCGGTATCTGTGAAGAGCTAGCAAAAAATTGCAGCTCTCATTTAATGTTGAGAATGAGATATTTTGAGAAAGAAAAGATTTTAAAACCCTATATTGAATAAGGTTTGGTCATAAAAAGAGAGTTTTTTAACGCTTATGACTTCATCTGACTATATGTAACAAGTGAAACTCAGGGGAGTGAAAACACATCTGTGAGACGGCATGAATATTTTCTAGAACCAGTATTCCTACTTTTGCACAAGAATAAGAAAACTTTCCTACAGTTCCCATTGATTTTACTGCCCAGATACTGATCCATGAGATACAAAAACATTCTGACTGGTGTTAAGAGAAGGATACATCTGCCCAAGCATACATAAAAATTTAGCTCCAAGTCCCGGGTAAGTGCTAAATGTGCTTTGGGTGCCATTATAGTCCTTTAATGCAATAGGTACCTCTGGATATCGAATCAGATCAACTTACTCTAAAAATAAATACCTAATACATGCCAGAATAAATGTCCTTTGAAAGTGCCTGTTGATTACTATAAAGGGAGCGACTGCTTTAGATTTTAGGGTGAAACTTTAAAACACCTAAAATTAGCTGACATAAATCTCACCCTACATGCTTCCCTTTGTCATTGTATCTTTAGAGTTCTCAGAGTATTAAAAAGATGATCACGGGTCTTTTTTCAGTGCTAAAATGCAGGACTTTTTGCTGACAGTTGCCAAATTGAATTTAGCCTGAGCCTAAGAAATACTGCAGCACTACAATGTAGGATCACATGCAAATCATTCTTCCAGGCATAAAGACTAACAAACAGAGAACAGCAAAAGTACTGTTTTTTGCTAATCTTCAGGATGATTCATAAAAGTAATGAGAACATACTGAAAAAGACAAGTATCGTTAACCTTCTCTTAAAGGAAGAATAAATCTTCTTTTACAACAAACATGCCAGCAAGAAGAGTAGTACCCTTCAAGCATGATAGTTGTCTTATTGAAGAAAGGCTTAAGAAATCCAAATGAATTTCACAGTTCTTAACTACCTTTATTCTTCCTGCACTTTGAAGGAAAATTAGGTTTAGCAGTTCGCTCTGGCACCAGAAACAAAGGAAGGTCAATACTTAACAAATGAACAGAACTACAATATGAACAATATTACCACAGAATTTTTTTGGCTGAATTTCTTCTGTCAACCGTCTGTTCAGCCTAAAGTTTAAATTGGCAGCACTCAAGGGTTCTCAGTGAAGTTAGCACAGCTGATTACTTTCACATCCAGCCATCCACAAACATCTCAACATGTTGAAAGTCACGGAAATTTGCTAAGAACATGAACACCGTGGAATTCATAGCTCCCCAGACAGCTGTAACAAAATGCAAACAGGGGTCCTGACCCTGTGGATGCTCAGTTTATTAGGTTTATACAGGAGAATAAGTAGTTGAAGTATCAGCCCTTTGGCTAAACACTCAATATTCTAGCAGTTGATATGCTGTGGCTGACATTCATTAAAACTGTTTATCACAATTTTCTTTCTACCGCTATTTTCTTTATCTCTGACTAATACTTCTTCCCACACCTTTAGAAGAGAACTCTTTGACACCTGAAATTTCACATGTGTTACCTAAACACACCTATAATGCGCTCAATGACATGGTTATTTAAACAACATTGCAGCACTAAAGGTAAATATTTGTAGGTCATGATGAGTGCGACCGTCATCATAATCAAGTCTGTGATGAGGATAGTAATGGGGATATAACACATGGCATTACAGCAGAAACTTCTTTCTCTTAGCATCAACATTTGAGTTAGAGCAGTCTTTTAAAAGTACATTTAAGAAAAATGTTAAAATCAGGTACACTCTGTTCTGTTTTATGATATATTCATTCAGCATTGTGAGTAGGGGTACTGGTCTACTCTGTAAAATGGAAATTATATATGAGGTGCAATAGTTCCGCAGGGTGCCATTACTCTGTAAATCTGCCAGGAGAATTGGTTAGATCTCTCAACAATCTTGTCTAAAACATGAAGTGGGGGGTGATTTTTCGACATTATTGGCACATCTGTAACTAATAACAATGGTCCATAGTGTGGTTATGCTAGGCAATCAAGGATCTCCCAAACTAATCCTACGCATGACTCAGAAGCAAGCATGTGCCAAGGACCATATCTAAAAGGCAGCCTGCACGTGACCACCCTGGTCTGGAAGGTAGGACAATTTAATAGTACAAATTACATCAAGCTGCACTGCTGACATCAGGATGCTTGAAATGTTTAGCTTACTATTATAGCCTGTGTGTCCAATAATGCTAAGGATTTCAAAGGTATTTTTTATATATATATATACATATATATATATATATGTATGTATGCATTATATTACATAATAAAACATTATTTTATAATATTATTCTATTTTTATTATATTTATACAATTATACTTTATATAATTATATCTTTTAGATTAACTTACTTTTCTTACTATGGTACATTATAAAATGCAATGTTATAAAACTATTAAAAAATATCGTGTCATATTTGTTAGGTTATAATCCCATGAGAATAAAGTGGGGTATTGAGTTTGCGTGGTCAAGCTTTGGTAGCAGGTGGCTACAGGGGCAACTTCTGTGAGAAGCTGCCAGAAGCTTCCAACATGTCCACCAGAGCCAGCTTCTGGCACCTCCAAAGATGGACATGCCACCAGTCGAGGCTGGGCCAATTAGAAATAGTGGTAATGCCTCTGTGATAACAGATTTAAGAAGAAGAAGAAAAAAATGTTATTGCATAGTTGTAATTGTAGCCAGAGAAGAGTGGGGTGAGAACGTGTGAGAGGAACAAAATCAGTGGAGAAGGAGGAGCAGGAGGTGCCCCAGGCACTGGAATTGGGATTGCCCTGCAGCCTGTGGTGCAGACCATGGTGAGGCAGCTGTGCCCCTGCAGCCTGTGCAGATCCACAGGGATGCAGAGATCCACCTGCAGCCCGTGCAGATCCACAGGGATGCAGAGATCCACCTGCAGCCTGTGCAGATCCACAGGGATACAGAGATCCACCTGCAGCCTGTGCAGATCCACAGGGATGCAGAGTTCCATCTGCAGCCTGTGGAGATCCACAAGGATGCAGAGATCCACCTGCAGCCTGTGGAGATCCACAAGGATGCAGAGATCCACCCTGAGCCTGTGCAGGAGCCCTGCACTGGAGCAGGTGGATGCCTGAGAGGAGGCTGTGACCCCATGGGAGGCCCGTGGAGAAAGGAGCCCCCACTGGAGCAGCCTGTCCTTGTAGGACAGCAGCCCATGGAAAAGTGACCCATGCTGCAGCAGTCCGGGGAGGAGTGTTGCTCATGGGATGGACTCATGTTGTTCCAATGAACTGCTCTCATGAACACTTCAATGAGTCTGCTTTGACACATGAGATTTTTTTGACCTTGTGTAAAGTAAAATGTTATTTGGGCAGCATGAATTTGTGAGCAACTAATTTGAAAGATGAACAGATTTTTGTCCCAGCACTGGCTAAGTTCTTCCTTTCTAAGAACAAAGACAGTTTTAAATTTCACAGGCTGGACAGATGAAAAAAAATAAAAAAAGAAAAAAATGAAAAAAAAGAGAGAGAGAGAAAGAAGAAATAAAGAAAGTAGAAGAAAAAGCAAGTAATAAAAGAAAGAATAAAAAACACCACTCAAAATCTCTGTAGTCACTTTGGAAATTTTAGGCCATTTCCTGCAAATTATACTTTCTGAAAAAGAAATGCAGCACTGCCCATCCAGCTTGTCAACTGCTACAGACTTTCCAGAAGCACCACTCTCTAAAGTTGTCAGCAGTATATTTTACAAAGATATACAGTCAGCAAAGAAGCAGGTAGCACAGAGATAGCCTTTATTCAGAGCAAGTGGCATGCACAACCCTTCTCCAAATTGTCAGACACTTACAGCTGTTCATCAGTAAACCACATTGTTAGCAGTGAAACCATGGAAGAACAGGGTGTTGCAAATTTCCAGACCAAGCCTGCAAAAGACATTGTGAGACTGCAGCATGGAAAGTAAGGCCTTTGGAGACTTCTACTCATGCAAACAATCAGTGGACTACACGGACTTTAGAAGTAAATTATTGGAGTTGGAAGAATAAAAAAGACACTACAATTTCAGGGTTTCCCTACCACAACTCTGAGATTGGAAGACCAGGCTTTAACATCATCACCATATGTCAGGCTGTCTCACATTTTGCTTGTTAAAATATAACCTATTATTTTTATATTTGTTGTATAAACAGTAGCCAGGAAATTCTTTTAAAATTCTATTACTCATACAGTATTTCCTTCTTCTCAGATATTTAAGAGACTTATTCTTAAACAGGCAGAGAATGGTTCTCCTGTTCATGATTTGTCTGTTTCAAGTAGTTCAAATTTTATTGATTTCTCATTTTGACATCTGGGTCAGAGGAGTTGAATTCTGTATTGAGTAAGTGATGAGTGCACTTTGGCCTGGAAGTGTTCAGGCTACTGATTCAGTAAATATATTCAGGCTAGGGAGATTAGTAGGTCTCTAGTTTCAAATACTTCTTTTTAAAAATAAATGAAAAAGGCAATATTTTTACAAAACCTGTTTACTGCAGAATGGTTTTTATTGGATTTGAAGACTTCTCTTATTTTTGGAAAGTAGAAAAACATCTAAAACAAAAGCCTCCTTTAGCATTATGTATGTACTCAGACACAAGCAAAGACTCTACCTTCCCTGTTTACTATGAACTACAGTAGCCTAATTTTTTCAATATTTTCACTCAAATAAATAAAGAATTATATATAAATAATAAAAATTTTCAGCCTGGTCCTACCCCAGTCCCAATGCATTAATAAAAATGTGCTTTCCCCATTGCACCACAAACACTTAACTTTAGCTCTCACCTCAGTTTTATGTCAACTGAAATGTTGCTATTCCTCAGAATATAATTTCTGTTACAAGTGCAGATGTTAGTTAGCATAATTAGGTAGTAGTATAGAGGTACTAGTCAAGTATTTGTAGAAATCAGGCAGTTATATATTATCATGTAGAATATCTTCTGTCTACATTTTAAAGGAAATGGTATTGGCCAAGCATTACAGGAATCATGACGGTGAGTTTCAGGGGCGTGTGTTCCCTCAAACATGTCTTTTTTAAAACTTGCACCTTCTGTTTCTCTGAATTTTTCAGTGCTGTATAAGCAATGAAAAGATTTTATTCTACTTTATTTTTTTACCTAGAGGATTTTTAGACAATGACAGTACTTTCCACCAAGGGCATGCAGTGGTAGGGCAAGGAGCAATAGGTCCAGACTGAAAGAGGTTAGTTTTATGTTAGCTAAAATAAAGATTTTTTATACTGTGAGGGTGCTGAGGCACTGAAACAGGGTGCCTAACAAAGCTGTAGATGCCCCGTTCCTGGAAGTGTCCAAGGCTGGATTGGATGGGGTTTTGAGCAATCTGGTTTAGTGGAAGTTGTCCCTGCCGATGGCAGGAGGGTTGGAACAAGGTGGTCTTCAATGTCCCTTCCAACCCAAACCATTCTATGATTCTATTAGGTGAAGAGTCAGGCAGTGTTCACAGAGAATTTTCAGCTCTGCAGCAGCATCACCAGTTAGCAGAAAGGCAGCTCTGAAGAATGAGGTAAAAGGAGGTGTGTGTATGAGAAAGGTGTTCACAGCTGGAAGGGCCAGAGTTCAGGAGGCAGCTGAGCTTCAAGTGTTGTCTACAGAACTGGTTGTTAGGATGGACAGGGGAATCTCCAAAAAAGCAAAAAAGTGATCTGGACTTGTCTCTGAGGAGTCTGGTTCACCACTGCATCTGTGCCTAACTTGGAAGTTGGCCGTGCTTTGAATGGGGTTTGGATCAGATGATTTCCAGACCTCTCTTCTAACATAAATTATTACGTTAGTGTGACTTTAACAGGCACTGCCATCTAGTTAGCATATGTGTCCCAGAGTCAGATTCTAGGACAAAACAAGAGAGAAACGGAGCAGCGGTCTCAGGTTACCTGACTTTTTCACAGGCGTCTAAAGACCCTCTGCTACTCTTCATTCCTTCCACGCCTGACTTCAAGTAATTCCCCACCTCTTCCTCATTCCACTACCTAGAAGTGTCTTTTCTAAGCCTGACCATCTCCACTTCCTTGTAAGAGCTTCAGGAAGCCTCCAAATGGAAAACCTTGATTTTGTTTATATTTTGGAGTTCAACCACTTGGGCTCATGAGCACACCGGGTGCAGTCTTTGACCAATGTGAATTATGAGTATAATGAAGGCTTCTATGCCCCTAGATTTAGATGTCCTCCCTGGACATATGCCAGCCTTTCACAAGTTTCCAATTCGTTGGTTGTGTGGGACCAATAGCTTGTGTGGGAGGGAAAATTTGGAAAACAGCATCTACATTTGTAAAGAAGTATGCAACTAATTTTTGTAGTTTCTTATTCTTCAGTACAGAAATGTTGTTTCCTTATCCTCTAGTGGGATTTTTTATCTAATTATCTTAATCATACAGAATAAATAATACAAAATGATTCTTTTCTTCTTCTGAATTCAAATAAGAGCTAATCCAAGGAGCTTTTCCTGGATTTTTTCTCCAGGCAACGAAAAGGTCAGCAGGATGGGAACAGTGGGAAATTAGTGCAGCTACTTCTGATTTTCACTATGTCATTCTGCATACAAATGGTTTTCTGACTCAGAACCTGATTTATAATCAGATTTTAATATGACTTTGAAAATTTGATGAAGAGCAGGCATGGCTTCGACCTTAAAAAGACAATAGCAGTTGGAGGGGGGAAAAAAAGAAGCAATCAGGAAACACATTTGATGATTTATTGGTTTGTCTCAAGATTTTGGCATTCCCCGCTGGTCCTAGCAATGGTAGCTCAGATGTAGTTGAGGACAGTAAAAGTCCTTGGGGATCAATCTGCTCTATGTTACAATGTCTAATCCTTGTAGTTTGCTGACAAGGGACTTTTCATCCCCTAATAATGCATCAACATATTTCATAGAGTATCTAGAAAACAGTAAGAGGAGCTTCCTAAAAAATTCTGGGGGAGAAAAGTAGACCTATATCACTGGAGAACATTTAGCTGAGAACTTGAGATAAGCACTTTCTCCTCTACCTGTATCTTAGGAATATCCTCCTGATATATCAGCTCCTCAGAAGCTGGTTTGACTTCGGTGTTTAAGTATTTCCTGTACTAGCATTCAAAGTTGATGATCCAAAGTTGCTAGGACTGTCTCACACTTCATGCATCTATCATAGTCATTTGTGTCACTGCCATTTTTGGGCAGGTAGCCTGCTTTCAGCACTCCTGAGACGATAGGTAGACAGCAATAGGAACAAGAATGCTCAGTGTGCCTGGACGAAATTTGTCCCAGTATTGATGAAAAATATTCCTTCTCATTCACATGCAGGTATTGTAAGACCTGAGCACTGAGACATTTGCCTTGTCTACGTTTGGTAGCTGAGGAAAGGGGCCAGGATATAACACAAACCAGGGGGAGAGCAGTACCTGAATCAGCTCCAAGTACACTGTGCCTGGATGCATGGTGGGGTGTAACACCTCCCAGCACCTTCAGCTCAGACCCCAGCGTGAGCATGGGTGTGCTGGCACTGCTACCTAACATGGTGCACAGGACTATATTCTCACTTCTTTGTTGCTTATGGCTTATTTACAGCTGTGGCAGCGGTTTCCACGAGACTTTGTGTAGTTTCTAGTACCTGGTTTGAATGCCATAAGGGTTTATGGGCATAGGAGGAGAGGGAGGCAGTGCATTTCAGAATTGCAAATGTCTGGGGTCCTGGGTTTCAGCATCAATGCAGATATGCCTCCAAGAATTGATCTCATGTTCTGGAAAAGCTATTTAGGCAGGGGCCTAGATATGTCTACAAAATCTGAGTCAGCTTACTTCTGTCTTGCACTTAATCTAAACTTTTCGGTAACAATCCAGGACCCTTTTTTCCCCTAAATAGCCATAGGATTCTACAGATTGTTTTCCACAAAAATGGGATTTTCCCACATAATCATGAATGAAGCTGACAAATTAGGTCACACTTGTAGACAGTTATTTTCCTGTGTTGGAACGAAGTTGGCTGAAATGAGAGAAAATTACTGTAAGCAATCTAGAATGTGTTGCTTGCTAATGACTAGAGGATGTATGCAACCGTGGCAGACTGCAAGTAGGTGCTACAACAGTGTTGTTTTCCTTCATAAGGAAATAAGATTTAACTAATGGAATTTTATAGTAGAGATCAAAAATAAATAAAAAATACCCAAATAGCACCTATTTTTCTAACCATTTAGATGTAGATGACTGCAGTGATATGCAGATCTATTTCACCTCAAGTGTGGAAACAAGTGACAAGTGATTAGAATAATGGTAAACAACAGAGGCAAAAATTGCATTTTCAAAATTCTTTTAGGGCTTTATCAACCCAGTTTGTCTCTCTCAGCAGACACTTCTGCCTACTAGATTCTTATGGCTCCTGGAGAGTTATTATGCCTTAAATGCCTAAATCTTTCAAATATATTTTAGAATGTAAGTTGATCACGCAGTAGAAAAGGAGGAAGTCATATAAAAAAAAGATTGGCACTTTACACAAAAACCTGTGAGATTTTCTTATACATTTGTTTATATTGAGTAAATTGCACAAGCTATACAAAAGATGCATGTGTGACTTTTACTTGTGACGCTTCCATCTATGAGATGTCAGAGTGGTGGTTGCAATCTCCCACTTACCCACTGGTGACAAATGCAGCAGTGGGTAAATCCATACATTTACCCCACAAGAACAGAGTGGCATCAGTCAAAAACATACCATAAAAATCCAGGTTTTGAAAACAACTCTAGCCTTTCTTTATTACTACTGCTGGCAGAATTCAACATAAAACCTTCTGAAAAAGAATATAATCATAAAAATGTGCAGAAGATTATACTAACAATTCAGAATGAATAGGCTCTTGCCATGAAAATCATGCTGGTGCTGAAAGAACATACTCTTTTACAGTAAGTTGGTGATGATTCATTATTTTACAAGAGCAACTGAAGTAGGGATTACAATAATGAAATCAATGACAAAAGCTGTTCAGTTTGCTTATATATTTTGGCTTTTCATAATCAGCAGCAGAATAGCATAACCCTGGGGTTAAGCCTGGTACCAGAAGAGCTCTTGAAGTCTCCAGCTGATCACACCATATGAAATTATAACAAAGACTGTGAGTGATGTTTTCAAGAAGTAAGTATGGATATATTTTTGATAAAGTAGGCATTTGATTAGCCTTGCTAGAAGGCCACAAAAATAAACATTTTACCAGCTCTTCTGCAGGGCTCTGACAGAGAGATCACATATAGTTCACACAGACACCTTGGAGGAGCTCCCCCAAAAGCAATTGCTATTGCTCCTAGAACATGTTGTACTTTAGAAACATTCATTTGGATAATGGCAACGAGAACAAATGGTGTGTGTGTGGTTTTGCGGTACACCATACATCTTTGCTCCCAAGTGGAGTGAGTTGAGCAGTTTTAACTTCCTGAGCTTCCATCAAAACTATTTTTAAAAAACCTCTACTTAGTGTGTTTCAATTTAAGCAACTTGTCAGATGTGACTCAGAATTCTTCCAAATAACATTTTCCTCTTATCTCTATACTATGAATAAATATATTCTGATATATTAAAATATACAAATACATACTGATTTAATAGAATTTTGTTACAGTGCTAGTGGGACTACTGAAGAGGTAGAAATGTGAGGAAAAGGGGTCTGTGTATAAATGCAATGCTGTTTTGCTTAGGGAATAAGGTAAGTAAGATCATATCTCCATAGTCTAATGCCTGACTTCGACAGAGGCCTGTAGTTTTTGATGGGACCAGCAAAGCAACAGAATTAACTTTTTGCTGGCAGATGTACTAAAATCCAGATACTAAATCTGGTTCAGAACCTTATGAGTCAAAGCTTTATCTTGACCATCATGTTTGCTATCTATCAATAGATATCTGTTGAGATTATATCTTATCTTTTTTGAATATATTGACAGTTTTGACATTCACAGAACCTTTTGTGAACAAGCTCCACAATTTAAAAACCATTTCATTTTCTTAGCATGCATGTCCCAAGGATTCAAGGCATTTATAATATGCATAAATGGGCTTGTGGCTTGAGGTGAAACAAAGCTCGGGAACGGCTGAATGCAGATAAAGCAAATGCAATTTGCATTAGTGCTACTAAGGTTAGGTTCTTGTAATGTGAACAAAGTGCCTGCAGTTCTCTTCATGAGGGATTGTGATGAGCTTGAGGAAAATCAGCTTGACAAATAATCTCAGTACATAAAACTATTTTTACTGAAGCTTTGGCCTGAGAAGGATTATTTTAAGCTAAGAAAGCAATATTTTAAATTGTACCTTAGATGATTTTTATTTAAACAAGAATTTCCATTTTCTAAAATTATTTGTATGTTTCGGAATATGTTTGTGGCCTTTCCACCTTTCTAGTTTTAAAATCTTTGGGGGTGGACAATGGGGAAGGGAAATCAAAGGTCTCAAACTTGGCTACCGCAATCTTTCCCTCTGCCACTGACAAGTAAGAGGTGATGTGGCGAGTCTTGTCTGTAGCCTGGTTTGATCACAGAGGACAAAAAACGTCTGGGTTGCCCCAGGAGGCCTTTGGTCAGAGTCCAGTAACAGATTCATGGCCAGATGCCTTACTTACTTTGCAGACCGTGACTAATAACAGCCATATAGACATTAACCTTCAGCCTCAGTGGGTTCAACTGCTCCCAGTCAGATGGAGATGCAACCAAAAACTTTGTTTGCACTGCATGTTTTATGACATTCAAAGGCTGACTTATTTTCTGCTCACTAAGAAACATGGACCAGAGAAGACCACTGATGTAGGTAAAGGATAAAAGCTGTGATAACCCTATTGGAGAGTGGTCATTGGTTCCTACAACAGACAGGAAGATGGCTCACATAAGAAATCAGTGCTTTTCTGAATGCTCACACTTAGTAGCCCTATTCATGCTAGGAAATTAAAAAGCACCAGGGAGTGCTCCCCATCACTGGATCTGAAGTCTGTACTTATTCAGTTGTCCTGGAACAGTTTTGGCTTAATCTGATTAGCAGCTTCACAAGTAATTGCTGCACAGTTTGTCAGCTAGCAGACATCAGAAACCACTCATGATACCAGTCTATATGTATTTGGCAGGGTGGGACTATTCAATACAGGACAGACAAGGTCATTCCATACCTAAGTATCAGAGAGAAACCCAAGACAAATGCAATTTTCTAATACAGATGGAGTTTTCCCATGTCAGCTTGTGACCTTTACATAATGGACTCTCAAAGCCATGCATGTTAACACTGTTATCCACATATTCAGCTCAGCAAGGCTCAAGAATTTGCAGTGGCTGTTCAAAATGTCTGGTTTTCTAAATAAACAAGAGATTAAAATGGTTGAAAATACACTTCTGCAAGAGGGATTACTTGAGAGATCAACTTTATTAAAGGCTAATACACTTAATAGCATTTTTGTGTCACCACTAATTGAATTAAA